>PVJN01003588.1:0-99211 GCA_004026805.1 Lasiurus borealis | reverse complement strand
AATGTAGTTTACTGTTGTCATATGAAGACTGTTGCCCATGCTACACCACGATTCAAGACAAAATTTCATTTATTTGTAATTAGAAATAAATATTTCACAATATATAATTACATATTGTTTTTGTGATTAATCCCTATGCTTTAATTATGTTCAATTTGTAACAATGAAAATACATCCTGCCTATCAGATATTTACATTACAGTTCATAACAGTAGCCAAATTACAGTGATGAAGTAGCAACGGAAATAATTTTATGGTTGGGGGTCACCACCCCATGAGGAGCTGTCTTAAAGGGTGGCACCATTAGGAAGGTTGAGAACCACTGTTTTACTGCTCTACTGCCTTGCTCAGCATTTTTACTATTTCAAAAACTCTTACCCAGGAAGCTCAACATTGCCAATAACTTCCTTATTTCATTCTGGGATGTTTTGCAAATCAGTTAAAGGACTACTAAACTACTCAGCTTTCATGGCGTCTGAACCTCCAAGATGCAGTGGGAAATCCTCATCTTGCCTGTGCATCAATCCTAAATTGTTATAAATGAATCCTTAGCCAATCCCGACCACGCCTCCATCTAATGAAAGATCTGTCTTACCCGCCAGAACCTCTACCTTCAACTCCCTCTAAGAAAAAGCCTTAAACACCCCGTCTTTGCCCTCCCTCCTTTAATGGAAAGCAACAGCCTCTTTTGTTGATATTTTAAGAGAGTCACATTCACTATTTTTTCTCAGGATTATGAAGTTAAACTAGAGGTCTAATTTTGCGCAGGAAAAAGCCACCTCTTATTTTTATCCTGTAGACTGGAAGCATCATAAATTTCTGTGGAAAAAAAAAAGGTGTGCTAACTTCCAAAAACTTACAATAGCACCGGAATTGAAAAAAGGATTAATCATGTCTGTCAGAGAAAACAGTGGGGGAAAAAAACACACCAAATCATTATAAATAGAATTCATTGGAAGGAAGTTACATTTTGAGATGAAATTCTTTTCTTACCGGCATTCAGATACCTGAAAGTCACTTTAGGATATGTTGGTGCGCAATTCTTATTCTCCGCGAGTACGTTTTAAAAACAGCCATATTTCATAGTAACCGTCGAAGATGAAAATAATTGACTGTCTCTTGCCTTTTGGGACTTGGCTTTTAATCTAAATAGATAGGAAACGTCCTGACATTCATCTGCGTGAGACATTTATAGACTTAAGAGAAATTAAGTCATAAGCCTCGAAGACTAGTTCATAAATCAGCAACCGGGTACAACCCTCCCCAAAGGCCACCGAGGGACCCTTTACTCCTTCGGAACGCACCGCCCCTTCTCCTCTTAGGCAGGATTCACCTCCCGCTCAAGGTTTGGCAAAAAAAAAATAAATGTATGGAATTAGAATTTATAAGAGCTGACAACATTGCTGTCATTTCTGATGGAACAGATTTAGAAGTCTCGTTCCAAAATGACTCCCGATTTTCGTCTTCCTGGTCGTTTTCTAAAACGCTGCTCCCAGGGCCTAAAAGCCAGCCAGCGAGGCTCAGCCACGCCGTCATGTAACCATTAAGGCCGCACTAAAAGGCAAAACGTGGCGGCTGAAAGTTTCTTTAATGACTGGAAATCGCCCAGAGTGCTCTCTGAAAGTAAAAGGATGCTGATTTATTTACCTCGTCTACTTCCCTAAATTAATTTGGCGGCATCGCTTTGGACCTGATCTACTCTCACAATGGAATTTATATGTTAATATTTTTAAATGGCGCATCATCTTTTTCCTGAAGGATGTGTAATATGTTGCCGATCACGTGGCTCCCCCCAGAGTTAGGAAGGAAAGAAGGAAGTTAACCCGTTGCTGAGAGAGGAGCACGGAGGACATTTTCCCAGATATGATGGCTTTGATGATGTGATGGGAGCTTGCAGATAAAACTGTTTCTGGGAACAAATAGACTCTCAGTCCCTTTTCAGTTTCCCCTGGTGCACACTTTCCAGAAGAGAGATGGCGGGGGCTTTGCTGGGGATGATTTTTTGTCTTGTAATTTTCCATTTGAAGCGAATGAGCTTCTCCTGTACTTGTCTGACCCAGCACCATCTTGACTACCAATGGAATCCTCATGAGATTCTCAGTATGGACCGTTCTCCATGTAATTCTTCTCCTTTTATGGAACTAGTAACCGTATTACCGACATCTGAATAGACTTACCAACCTCTGAATGGGCCCCTGCCAGAGCGAGGGCAGGCTGGTGTGCTTCCGTGTGCACACACCCACCGATTCCAGTTTGACACCTTGCATTTCTCTCCGGTTAGAGACCTCCCCGTGGCTCGTAGGGCCGTGGCCTTGACAAGAAGTATAAATATGATGCGATGTTATGAACTATGAAATACATTTTCCATCATTAATAATGGATGCGCACTTTAAGTGGACGTGGCAGGTTCCTGTGGCTGACACTTAATCCATGGTTACCACGTGCCAGGTGCTGGGGGGAGTGTGTCTGAATGGCTGGGTCCCTCCCACCTCCCAGTTCCTGTGCCATAGCCCTAATCCCCAATGCAGTGGTTCTCCACCTTCCTAAGGCCGCGACCCTTACATATACTTCCTCATGTGGTGGTGACCCCCAACCATGAAATTTTGCTACTGTGATGCATCGTGATGTAAATATCTGCATTTTCCGATGGTCTTAGGCGAACCCTGTGAAAGGGTCGTTCGACCCCCAAAAGGGTCGCGACCCACAGCTTGAGAACCGCTACCCCAATGTGATGATATTTGAAGGAAGGACCTCTGGGAGGTAACTAGGTCTGAAGGGTGGAAGGAGGGGGATTAGTGTCCCTAATAGAAGAGACACGAGACCCATGACTTCTCTCCACCACGTGAAGATGCAGGGAGAACCCCGCCTTCTGCAAACGTGGAAGAGGGCCCCCATCCGGAGGCTGACCCGCTGGCCTTCCAGCCTCCAGGACTGTCTGTAGTCCAGCCTCCATCCCCCACCCCCACCCCCTGCCCGCTCTGCTATTCCGCTGTAGGAGCCTGCAGTGACCGTATGGCAGGTCGCAGCATTATCTTTTCAGTTCTTACAGGAAACACTCCCCCCCACACCCCCTTACTGTGGGCAGGACCCGAAATTGAAGCCAGAGAGGTTAAACAGCTCAGCCGAGACACAGAGCCCCTGACAGGTGTCCGGGCTGAATCGGTTGGTCTGCTCCTCCCAGCTGCTCTGCCTTTCCTTCAGTTGTTTGATTGTCCCCGTGACTAACGTCTGTCTCCCGGGGACCTCCAAACAAGCAGCAAAAGCACAGAAATCTTGAAAGCCCCCCGCTTTCTGAGGGGGCTGGGATATTATACAGTAGAGGCAGGGTTCCTCCCTCTCACACAGCCTCCCAGTGGGAAACGTTGAAATTATAGGGGATGCAACTTGAAAACAGTCCCCATGCGAAGGATTTATTTTCTACAACGTCTCGGGAACATAGCTTCGGTTTATTTTAAAGAAGGTTAATGTAACTGTAGGTTAATTTATAGGTCAGTCTAGAAACGATAGGTTAACTCTCTTTTCAAAGTGTTCAAGTTCTGTGTGTGTGTGTGTGTGTGTGTGTGTGTGTGCGTGCGTGTGTTAGGTGCTTGTTGGTGGGAGAGATGGAGTTCAGTGCAGTGCACCCTGGGAAAATCTGTGAACATCTAGGACAGTGGTTCTCAACCTTCCTACGGCCGCGACCCTTGCATACAGTTTCTCATGTGGTGGTGACCCCCAACCATGAAATTTTGCTACTGTTATGCATCGTGATATAAACATCTGCATTTTCCGATGGTCTTAGGTGACCCCTGTGAAAGGGTCGTTCAACCCCCAAAGCGGTCGCGACCCACAGGTTGAGAACCGCTGATCTAGGAGGTACCTTCAAGGGGATTCAGGCTCCACACCCAGGCATCCTCCATCTCCATGGAACCTGGAGAAAAGGATCCTCAGCCCAACGATGCAGTCAGCCTAACCTACAGCCCTGTCAGCATCCTCTTCCAAATCTAAGGCTTGGCAACCCCAGAAACAACCTCCGATGATTGTTCTTATTCACTCTCCCCTGAAAGCGAACTGGGTTGGTTTCAAGGTGCTATAGTTTTTTAAGAGGGCCGTGCCTCTTTCCTCTCTTTACACCTTCCAGTTGCTTCGACGGGTCCCTCTCTCTCCCTCAGTTTATGATTCTATAAATTTTATAAATACATAAAACAATGGTTAGATCCTCCGGAACTACCTACAACTCACGTTTTAGCTGTTCTAAGTCACTCACTACTCCCCCTTTTTTTTCCATGGATTTCACCCCAAGGCAGCATCAGCCACCTGCCTCCACTTTGCAGGAAGTGGGTCAGGGGATTTTCAGGGAATTCAGTTCTAAGGAACATGACAGAACTGAAAAGCAATTGAACTGGACAGAGTCCTGGTTCCTCCAGCAATTGCGGGGTTGGGAGGCAGGGGAGGGGGTGTATGTGCACTGCCTGCCTGTGGCTTTAAGACAGAGCTAGCATGTTTGTCAGCATCTCAGTAACAACCTCATATCATACAAGAAAACTGCAGCGGAATGGATGCTCACATTCCAGAATTATGTGCGTTTTCTCAGCATGAGATCCACTTACCCATCACGTTATGCCACATCGCACGATAAATTATCCCGTGTGATCTAATCCACTTGAGACATTTAAAAGTTTTATAGTTCGGTCTTTTAAAGTTTACTAACTATTATATGAAATTAATAAGATCATTTATACAGTTTCTTGCTTTATTGATTGTGGGTAATCGCCTGTAGATGGCAATATAGTAGAATGATGTGACTAACTGCCTTTTTTTAAAAAAAAACACACACACAAGGCATTTAAACGTGAGTAATTTATTCCGGTGTTTCTCGGATTCCTTTCCCTTCTGAAGTCTTGCGGAGCAGCGGTCAGATAATACCGCGTTTCTTTGTTCACTAAAGACTTGGTGGCGAATTTCTTTCAGGGGGGATGTGGGTTTTAATGCATAAATTTCTTAGACAGACTATTGAAGTTGAAATTTCATTTCAAGAGGCAGTCAGCTTTGTTTCACTGTATTTTTAGTATCCACAGTGACTGAGCCAGATTTGGGCTGTAATTAATAACTCTGGGATGTGAGGCAGTTCCAGGGCTGCTTTTTCTATTAACTTGCAATTTCCTGGAGGAAATTAATAAAACCAAAGAGGTGGGGGTGGCCAGCGAGACTAAATACATGCAAGTCACTAAAACTCATCAGAATAAATGGAGCTGCCCAGGTTTTTAAAAATTCTTTGAAGTTCCTTAAATTCTAAAGGCAGATGTGACCAAGAAGCTCTGCCAGCCCCAAAAGTGACCAACGTTAATGTAAAAGGCATCGCTTAATGAAATGATGGCGTTAAGATGTTTGGCTACGCAGTATCACTTAGTAGTTAAGAAAGTATAGTCTAGAAATAGGTTTCCTGAGTCTGAATTCTGGTTCTGCCACTTCCGAGCCGTGGGAATTGGACAATTTAATTCTGTGTTTCTCTCTTTATGTCTAAAATGGGGATCATAATAACATCTCTCATACGAGGTTGCTCTGAGGATTAAATGAGTTCGTATGTGTAGTATCTGGTACAGAGTAAGTGCTACCGTTGACTATTCTTAGCATTTGGGTATTGTTTTTTTCCTTAAATATTAAATCATTTTTAATTTAGCTCTCTCTTCTATAAGCACTGGAGCCAGATCTTCAGGAAAAAAAATAATAAGTTTTTAAAATACTCCCAATTTTGTTTTGTTTTTCCGAGTCAGCATGAATTTGCCTACTTTTTAAGTTTCATCTGGGAATCCAAAGGGCACACGGAGTTGTGTGTGTGTGTGTGTGTGTGTGTGTGTGTATGTATAAATACTAGAGGTCCCGTGCACAAAATTTGTGTACAGAAGCGGGGGGGGGGGGGCGAATCCCTCAGCCTGGCCTGTACTCTCTCCAGTCTGGGATCCCTCTCACATTCTGGGACTGCGGACTCCTAACTGCTCACCTGCCTGCTCTCCTGACCCCCCCTAACTGCTCTCCCCTGCCAGCCTGATTGCCCCTAACCACCTTTGCCTCGGCCCTGCCACCATGGCTTTGTCTGGAAAACATCTGGTCTAATTAGCATATTATCCTTTTCGTAGTATAGAATTGTTTATGTGCATACATATTTTTAAGTCCATGTCATGGACACTGAATTCCAAGTATCTGGTAATATTATTTTTTAGTAAAAGGATTCCTTTTGCTGAGATTCCAGAAAATCTTAAAAAAGAAATTTTGAAGACTGTTGCCAGTGGACCAGGATATACAAAGAAACACGGCAGCTGGGCCCTTTAATTACTCGCATGTAGATGTGCAACTCAGCCACTCAGTTAAGGGCAGCAGGCTTCTCAGAGTGTGGCCGGTTGCCTTTTCACAGTTATGAGTGTGCTGATTGTACAATCAATATGTAACGCAATTTGAATAAAGACATAATAAAATGTAGAATTAAGGCTATACTGCTTTGACTGTGTTGTTTATCTAGTTAATAGCATTAACAAATTTTAGTCCGGGCTTCGTTTGCGCTGCATGTAAATGCCTATTCGGTGACACACCTGAAATAGCTTCTTATTATATGCTTATGTGCTTGTCTGAGCATGTCTTGTTACCAGGATTGTCTTATAAAAGTTGCTTTTAATTTCCCAAGTTAATTAAAGGGTTATCTTACATTATGGGCACCCTAGTTTTGAGTGTTGTTGTTTAAGGGATAGTACCTTTTATCATCTAGTCTTGTATTGTTTATCATTGCTGTATGAATTATTAAGCAATTACTTTTTATTAAGTAATAATAATGAGAGGCTGAAGCAGATGTTAATAAAAATGACTACAATTTATATGCCAGCATGTGCATCGGCTTGGTTTTTCCTTCCAAGCACTGGTTTAAACCGGACTGCACTTGAGAAAGACATTAACTGGGAAATGTTGCTAACTTGTTGGTATCATGTTAAAAATTACATTAGCAATGTTTTCAAAATGATTGGTTTTTCATTGTAGCACATTTAAACCAGAGCTAGGAAGCAACGTTTCCTTTTTATTGTGAATAAATGGGATCCCTTAGTATAAGCATTCTGTAATTTATTCATCAGGTTATGGACTTTGTTTTCTGTTTGTAGCTACTAGGAACAAAAAGCTGTTATGAACTGTATGGACACCTTTTCATTTCTCTTAATTAAATAAACCCCTATGGGTGGTACTGGACCACAGATTGCGTATGTTGAACTTGATGAGACACTACATACCATTTACAAAGGGACTGAGCTGCTGTGCATTTCCACCGGCAACCTATGCAAGTTCAGTTGTTCTACATTTCAGCACTTCGTTGTAGCCATTCTATTGGGTATCTTGTTGTGGTTTGATTTTGCATTTTCTTATGACTGCGATGTGGGGCATTTTTCCATTTGCTTTTTGGCCTTTTGTATAACTGTGTTGGTAGATTTCAATTTTTTTAAACCAATTTCAGTTAGGTTGTTTGTCTTGCTATTAAGTTGGAGGATTGTAAGGTTTTTAAAAAATATACTTTGGATACAGTTCTTTAATATATACCAGAGGCCCGGTGCATGAAATTTGTGCATGAGTAGGGTCCCTAGGCCTGGTGATCAGAGCCATTTGGGGCCTTTCTTCCCCTGGCTGCCTGCTGGGGCCTTCTTTTGTTCCGCGCTGCCTCCTGGTGGTCAGTACATGTCATAGCAAGCGGTCGAATTCCCGGTTGGTCGAACTAAACAGTTGGTCGAACTCTGGAGGTAACAATTTGCATATTAGCCTTTTATTATATAGGATGATTTCCTCTCAGCCTGTAGCTTGCCTTTTCCTTTACTTATGAGTGCCTTTTGAAGGACAGATGTTTTTAATTTTGATGATGTTCACTTTATTGGTTTTTTTTTTCTTTTATGAATCATACTTTTTACCTTCTAGACCTATTATGCTTGAGCTCTTAACATTTCAGGCTCTATTGAGATTTTGTTTTGTTGGGTATTGTTTTGTTTTTTGCTTAGTATTGTGTGAAGTAAGGTACAAATTCTTTTTTGTTCATGTTGGTAACCTAATTGCCCCAGCACATTCTTTGTCCCCATTGAATTACTTGGGCTGCTTTGTTTCAGATCAATTGACTATATATAGTTTATTGATTCACTCTATTCTGCTTTATTGATAGACTATTGACCTCTGCCCTCTCACAATCAGGGACCCCTGGGGGATGTTGGATGCCCATTTCAGGGCCTGCAAGGATCTCCCCCTCATCCCGGCCCGCTGGGCCTGCTGCCACTGCCAGGGGGGAGAAGCTCACACCCCCACAGCTGTCCTCGCCAGCTGTGAGCCCAGCACCTGAGGCCTGTCACTCAGCTGAGCAGCGCACTGACCACCAGGGGGCAGCTCCTGCATTGAGGGTCTGACCCCTGGTGGTCAGTGTGCATTATAGTGACTTGTCAAACAGTCGTTCAGTCGCTTAGGCCTTTATATATTTAGATACAGATATATCTATCCTTATGCCAGTCCCATAAATTCTTGATTATTTTGGCTTTATAGTAAATCTTCAAGAAGGTAGTGTGAATCCCATAATTTGTACTTCTTTTTCAAATTTGTTTTGGCTATTATAGGTTTTTTGCATTTCCATGTAAATTTCAGAATCAACTTTTTTAATTTGAATTATCTGTGGGGAGAGTTCACATTAATAGTCTTGTATCTTCTGACTTACAACATGATACTATGTCTTCATTTATTTAGGCTTACTTTAACCTCTCAGCAATGCTTTCTATTGAAATATTTTCTTAAATTCCTACTTATTTCATTTTTAATGCTATTGTTAATGGTGCTCTTTTCATTTCAATTTCCAATTATATATAGTCATGTATACTAAAAATAAGATTAATTTTGTATATTGACCTTTTATCTTGTGATTTTGCTAATCCCAACTTATTGATTTTAATATGTTTTTTGCAAAGTCCTTAGAATTTTTTATGTAGAAAGTCAAGTCATCTGCGGATCAATAAGTTTACTTATTTTTTCCTCATCTTTTCCTTACCCTATTGCATTGGCTAGGACTTTGAAATGTTGAGAGCCAGTATCTTTGCTTTATTTCAGCTCTTAGGAGGGAAATATTCTGTCTTTTGTCATTAATTATGATGTTAAATTTAGGTTTTTTCAAAATCTTCTTTATCAGATTTAAGAAATTTCCTTCTATTCTTAGTTTGCTAAAAATTTTTGTCAGGTGGCTGCTGACCTCTGACAGTATTTTTCTGCAGTAGATAATCTCACGGTTGAACTTTTTAGTTTGTGGTTTGGTAAATTAGGTTGGTTGACTTTCCAATGTTAAACTGACATTGACGGTTGGGGATTAACCTCAATCAATAACATCTTTCTCAAAGGTGGCTGAATTCAAGTTGCTATTTTTAAACACAGTGTTGTTCTGTTTTTGTCTCTGTTAATTTGGTAGACTGACCTATAATTCTTCTTTTTTGTCATGTCTGCAATTTGGGCTTCAGAGTAATGCTGGTTTCATAAAGTGGGTGGGGACATGTCCCCTCCTGAAGATTTCTGGGAGAATATGGACATAATTGCTTTTTATCATTCTCAAATGTTTGCTAGGAATTACCAACTAATTGATTGGCCCCTGGGTTGTTTGTGTGCGTGGTGGGGGGGAGATGGGAAGGAGGGAAGTTGCAGGAGTGGATAGGGTTTTACTAATTTTTTCATAGATAAAGGAATGTTCAGGTTACATAATTCTTCTTGAGTAAATTTTGGTAGTTTTGGGGGTTTTTTAGGAATTTTTCATTGTATCTAAGTTGTCAAATTTATTGGTAGTCCCCTTATTATCTTTTTAATGTTCCCTATTATTTTCTTTAAATGCCTGTAGAATTTATAGTGATGTCTTCTTTTTCATTCCTAATGTTACATCTCTTTTTCTTGGTTAGCCTTGCTGCAAATTTATCAAAAAAAATTTGTTTATCAAGAAACAGCTTTTGATTTTATGGATTTATTTTCTGCTTTTCATGTCATTGATATTTGTCTAACATTTTCATTTATTTGTTTGGGCTTAATTTAATACCTCTTTTCTAATGTTTTTTTTTTAATGTTTTAGTATTGGGATCATTGATTGGAAACCTTTCTTATTTCTTCCTAAAAGTATTTGAAGGTATAAATTTTCCTTCAAATACTCCTTGAGCTATACATTGCATAAATTTTGTTATGTTGCATTTTCATTTTCATTCAATTTAGAATATTTTCTAAATTTTCTGGTGAATTCCCTTTGACCTTTGAGTTATTTTAGAAGTATGTTGTTTAAGTTTCAAGTATTTGGGGATTTTTCCAACTTATTCATGTGCTTTCTTTCTAGTTTAATTCTATTGTTGTCAGAGAATAATTTTGTATGATTTTCATTTTTTAAAAAATTTGTATTTTTTATGGCTCTGAATATGAAAATGAACTTTCTTGGTTGATGGTCCAAATACACTTGAATAAAGTGTGTTTCTGCTCTTGTGTGGAGGTCTAGAATTGTCAAGTAGTTTGTTTCTATTGATAATATAATTGAAGTCTCCATCCTCAGTTCTGCATTCTTACTGATCTGCCCTTAGTCCTATATCCTTACTGAAGAGAAGTATTAAAATATTCAATTATAGTTGTGTCTTGTCTCTATCAGGTTTTGCTTTGTGTATTTTGAAGCTCTGTTACTAAGCATTACCCAATTAGGATTGTCATGTCATTTTGATGAGATGATTTCTTTATCATTATAAAATATCATTCCCTTTTTCTGATAATTTTTTTGGTCTACTCTCTCCACTATTAATGTAGCCATTTCATCTTTCTTTTAATTATTGGTTGCATGGAATATCTTTCTTCTTGATCCTCACCTGAAGATATGTTTGCTTGTTTTTTTAAGACAAAGAGGGAGGTAGAGAGGGAAAGAGGTAGTGAAGGGGGAAAGAGAGAGGGAGGGAGAGAGAGTAGAGAGAAGAGAGAAGAGAGAGGAGAGAGAACACAATCAGTCAATCACCTCCAGTATGCAGCCAAACTGGGATTGAACCCACAACCTACCAGGTATATGCTCTGATGTGGTATTGAACCTGCAACCTTCCGGTGCATGGGACAATGCTCCAACCAACTTTGCCAGCCAGCCAGAGCACAGAACACATTTTTTATTGTTTTACTTTAACCTAACTGTGTGTTTATATTTAAAATGAGTTTTTTGTGGACAGCTATAATTAGGTCTTGTTTTTCTTCAATCCAATTTGAGAATTGTACCTTTTAACTCGTGGTTTGTTTAATTGCAGGGAGGGTAGTTAGGCATTTTGTTTCATTGTGTTTTAGAGAACGAGGCCCCAAGGAAGACTCTCTTTCAGGTGATTCTTGTTTTTAACAAACCGAGAAGTATTGTATACAGTGGTACCTCAAGATACGAGTTTAATTCCTTCCGTAACCTTGAGGCATGGGACACTATGAGACGCTCGAGTCGCGGTAAACTGGTGGGTCCTGTGCAGCCAGCCGATCCGTGCAATTACTCCTATCTCAAATGTTGCTCGTATTTCAAAGCAAACTTCACTCGCTCGACGGCTCGTATCTCAAAAATCTTGTATGTTAGGGCACTCGTATCTTGAGGTCCCACTGTATTGTATACTTTGAGAAGACGAAAGTGGGCCTGTTAAAAAGCCAGTGCTGTTGTTTTTCACTCACAGCGGCTGGAATGACATGACTGGCAAACTACCAAAACCTGATGTTATGCTCTTGCAACAGGATAGCTGCTGGTTGCGCTTGGTACGCCTGTGAAACAGCATTCTTTTTGTATTAGCTTATCACGAAGCATTTAAATAACCTTTTCTGCAATTGATGTTTAAAATTTCCACAACAAAATATTCATCGGCATGAATACGTCAAGATGGAACGATTGTAAAATGCTACTAAATAATAGATAGATGTCTAAAGAACAGTATGTTGTTTTTTAAAAACCCTTACAAGACAAATTATGGTAATAGGTATTGACGAGAAATGTGGTTTATCTATTTATGGAAAACATAATTGTGGCAGACATTTTCAAGTATATTTTTCTTACTTCCTTAATTAACTTTAATCAGACATTCTTAGGACATTTTGTACCTGCAAAATAATATTCTTTGACAACCAAGTGCAGGCTGAAAAGAAAAGAAGAATCTTATATGAGTTTTTAATTTTTTTTAATTTGACTCTGAATAGAGAATCTCATTTGTATTACCTTGGTGATAGGAAGCTACAGGTACATTTTGTTTTATAGAAGGAAGAGAAAATTATATTCTATTAAACAAAACCTTACTATATAGGAAAAAAGGGGTTCATTCTCTGAACATCACATAAATGTATGATCAAGTAAATGAATGAATGATCTAATTCAGCATTCTAAATATTGCTATACCTTAATTTATGTAGTACACTTGAATCACCATAGTAACAGCCATGTTGTGGGAAATATCTTGATGTTGGTGTGGTCAGCAATGGTAAAGGACCTCCCCCAAATATATATATATATATATATATATATATATATATATATATATATATATATATCTTGCCATGAAATTATTTCCAAAGAGATTTTTCAGAACTTGTCTGGAGAGTCTATGTTCACTTTAATTCTTTTAATTTATCTAATGGATCTTATTCAATTCAAAATGTAGAGTTTAATTTTTAAAATAAGTTTTTAATTTGCAGGAAGCATTCCAGATGTACAGACACATGTGATATCGAGCTACCAGCCAAATTAAGACCCAGCTGCTAAGAGTGAGTGGCTAATGGACTAGGCAGACTTTGTTTTCTTCCATCAGCGTGATGTGCACAATGTTCTTTTTTAAAAATATATTTTTATTGATTTCTGAGAGGATGGGAGAGGGAGAGAGAAACATCAGTGATGAGAGATCAATCATTGATCAGCTGCCTCCTGCATACCTCCTCCTCTCCCAACTGGGGATCAAGGGCAGCCCAAGCTTGTGCCCTTGACCGGAGTTGAACCTGGGACCCTTCAGTCCACAGGCCGACGCTCTATCCACTGAACTGAACCGGCTAGGGCTGTACAGTGTCCTTTAACATGCCCTTGGATTTAAGGCAGAGCCTTACCCTGCAGGTCTCGGGAAGGGTTTGAGCCAAGAGAGTAAGACAAGAGTAAGGGAAACAGCCACTCTGGTATGGCCAGAGTCTCTACCAGTGGTTCTCCATCTTCCTAATGCCACGACCCTTTAATACAGCTCCTCATGTGTGGTGACCCCCAACCATAAAACTATTCTCGTTGCTACTTCATCACTATAATTTGCTACTGTTATGAATCGTAATGTGAATATCTGTGTTTTCCAATGGTCTTAGGCTCTACAGCAGCCCACAGATTGAGAACCGCTAACAGGGTCATCTAAGGCCATGAGAAAACACAGATATTTACATTACAGAACCGCTAGCAGACTCATCAAAAACCATCAGAAAACCACTGGTAAGCACTCACCCTCACAGTGCCTGCCTTCCTGTCTAGCCCGGTCAGAAAGCACACACGAATTAGTCATGAGACCTGGTGTGTGATGCAGCTCTTCCATCTACCAGATGCACCGCCTGAGGCCAGTTACCCAGCCTCAGTTTCTCCATCCATTAGGAGCAGGATGGCAGGGTCTACCTCCCAGAATGAATGTGCTCTGTCAGTTCCGTAACCATGTGGGGGACAAACTTTTCAAATGGGGAATCCTGGCGCACATATTCATGGCAGCTCACGTGACTGGGTTAGAAGAACATCCATAGAGCACATTTCTGAACTGCCTGCCTGCGTGACTGCAGTGCGAATAGGTGGGAGCCACTGAGCAGACCAACAAACAAACAATCAGGCACCGAAAAATGAGTCCCTCGACTGTCCCCGTGGTCATGCGAAACCCACAGTCCTTCGCCACCTTCCTTCAGGCCCACGCTGTTCTCGCTGCAAATTGAATAGAATAAAGGCCCACAGCTGGGACCGGGGCTGAACACTTGCGACATTGTGAGAAGCAGCGTAGCAGAAAAATACAGGTTATATGAGAGCCATAAAATGGCTCTGCCTATGTACTTAAATTTTATTTTGAACGCTGGAAAGGGAAGCTGCTTATTGAATTACACCACCACAGATCCAAACATTCATTGGTGTGTGTGTGTGTGTGTGTGTGTGTGTTAAAATATTCTGAACTTACATGAGTTATATTTTAGGCTAACAGCAGTAGATTATCTTTAAGTGGAGGATGACTGCAGAGTAGAGATTTTTTTCTTTTATTTTTTTGTCTCCTCATCAGGCAGGATTAACAGAACGAGAATGTGTCACCATAAGTTGACGTGTGTGCCGAGAGAAAGTGGCAGCACGGGGGAGAGGATTATAGATAATTATATTTAAAAAAATTTTTAAAAGCCATGTTTCAGTCACAAACTGCCACTTTCTACATCTATGTCAGAAAGGCTAGGAAATGAGAAACTGGCAGAACTCTGAATAGATGATGTACATTTTTATCTTATCAATAAATACCTGCCTTCATAATTTTTTAAAAAATCATGTTTCTGCTCTGGCTTGGGTGGCTCCGTTGGTTGTCTCGTGCATTGAAAGGTTTCCGGTTCTGTTCCAGGTCAGAGCACATGCCTGGGCTGCAGGCTCAGTCCCCTGCAGGGAGGTGTTCAGCCAATCCCTGTGCTGCTCTCACATCGGTGTTTTTGTTCCTCTCTCCCTCTCTAAAAAATCAATTAAAAATTTTTTTTAGCCCTGACCGGGTTAGCTTAGTGGTTAGAGCGTCGGACTGTGGACTGATGGGTCCCAGGTTTGGTTCTGGTTGGGAGCGCATGCCCAGGTTGCAGGTTCAATCCCCAGTAGGGGGTGTAAAGGAGGCAGCTGGTCCAAGATTTTCTCTCATCATTTATGTTTCTATCTCTCCTCTCTCCCTTCCTCTTTATAATCAATAAAAAATATATTTAAATTTTTTTTTTTAAACATCATGTTTCACTCCCAAAGTGCGAGGTAAGAGGAGAATAAATAGTATGCCAAGCTGACACCATGAACCCTTAGTATGTACTGTTTCACATGAGCATACAGCAGGGGACTAATTGCGTTCTCTGGAACACTCTCCAGAGACAGGTTCGGTGACTTACAGTCTTGAGGCTAACCCTCAAGAAGTCCCTCTTCAACGTGACTGTGGAAATAAGAAACATTCGTGCCACTGAAATTCAGTGACCACACATTTTGGTCACTTCACCTCTAGCTCTCCTTGTCTGCGGTTGTGGGCCATGACCTGCCAACCACAGTTTGTGGCCATCCGACACTTTGTTCTGCGAGGGACCCGGGGCTACATGGCTTAATACATTAAGTTCTTTTGGCTCTTGCCTCCCGTGAGTGAGGCTAAACCATGGCAGCACAGTAGCTTAGGAATCAAATTCTTATAAGTCATTCATTCATTCAACCAATATTCAGTGAGCATCTACTGGAGGTACACGTTCTACGCGTTTTTATTTGGGGTCTAAAATAGGTCATAGAAGCAGAGAGTAGGATGGTGGTTACCAGGAGCGGGAAGTGGAGAAGACGAGAAGACGATGGTCACAGGTACAAAGCTGGCATTGTGTAGGGTAAGTCTAAAGAGGTAACGTGTGGCCTGATGCCTGGTTCATAGCTCTGTATTGAACATTGGGAATTGGTTAAGAGCGTAGATTTCAGGTGCTCTCATCACATGCACACAATGATAACTGTGTATGGCGATGGTCATTAGTTTGACTGTATTAATCATTTATATATGTGTGTGTATATGATCACTATATCATACCACAAACATATATAATTTTATTTTTAAAAATAAATCAGTATTTTAATTCCAGATATTTCTGGTAATAATGCCTGTTCTTTCACACTGTGGGGAGGAGGGGGGGGAATTAGTAACTGACCTATCACATACCTCTCAACTCTTTCCATGACCAATTCGAATAGAATCATGTGTGAAGTTGCATGTTGATTACAGCAGGTATTTCCCAGACCTTCTTTTCCCCCTCAAATGGGAAGTCTTCCTTTTATTTGCCTAACTTTTCCCTTTCCTCTGACGCTATTGGGTAATTTGTGAGGAAATTGATTCTCTAATAACAAGTCCCAGGCTATAGTGGAAGTAAAGAGTTTACAGTCCATTTTTACAGACCGTGTGTCCTCTTACTGCCCCTGCGGAATCCCCGTGCTCCCAGCCACATCTCTGCTGGTACAAATTCTGGGCTAGACACAGAGGGTCTCCAAGGACATCTCCTTTAAGCTTTGCCTCCTGGTCTCATTTAAATAACCAGGAACATAAGGTTTTGGGGGAGTAAATATGATTATCCTAGACTGTTAATTGTTAAGTTGGGGGGAAAACCATGAGGTTATTTATGAGATAATAAGAAGCATGATTTAGAGTCCAACTGTGGATTTCATGAGACTAAATTGTCTAGGAGTTCAAGCACCTGAAAGGTCAACATTTTTAAAATTGTATTCCGTTTATTAAATCAATATTTATTGGGCACTAAATATAAAATATAGGGCTCAGGCAAAAGGGAATGAGACAGAACTTTGACCTTCGTGTTATTTCAATCTAATAAAAATAGATGCGTACATATATGATCGAAGGATCCGGGCGAACCGTGAGCCACATCTGTATGCATTGATAAAAACCTGAGTAATTATGCTGAGGTAAACCTTATTAATCTTATTTGTCCTCTTCTAATTGTTCCGTTTAACTAGGAAAATAAAACTACCTCTTCCACAAGAAGGAAAAGAAAAGAAAAAGAAACACCGTCAAGATGTTTCATGAGCTAAATTAGCACTTAGCACTAAATGTCTGGGCTCAATTACCCATAAATAGTGTTTTTGTTTTGTTGTGCTTTTTAATTGAGAGATATTTAGCCCTGTAAAATAGGCTCCTTCCCAAAATGCAACACTTCAGTATATGGCTTTGTTTTATGTTGTATATTTTTCTCTTTTAATGTTCAGTCACACAAACGGGAAGTTATGGCTCCAGCAGAAAATTCTAGCTGTCCTCAGCCAGTGATTTATCAGGAGGAGAGACTGTTTTACCACAAAACCTCCAAACCCGACTTTGCCTCCATCACACAGCCCACCTTTCCCACTCCCTCCCCCTCTCGCTGCCCCATTAGTCTGCGCAAATTGTCTTTCATTTTATGGCTTTCCCAGGGCTTCTAAGTGCTTGTTTAGAAACCATTTTTCTTAAGTCCACACTAAAGTCCAAGACTCACTTGATTCATTTTTTTAATAATCAGCCCATCCTCTGCTCATTAGTTTTTGTTTCTGTGGGTAAGAGCCAGATGTGAGCTGCGGACGCTGTAGGTAACTGGGCGGCCACTTGGTCCCTGAAGACACACTGTGTGCGCAAGGCTGGGCGGCTGGTTTCTAAACGAGGTTCAGGTTAAGCAACAATTGAAACTTATTTGCCTGCGGATTGTAAAATGATGCGGTGTTGGCGTGTTGGTGGATGAATGCCCTAGTGTTTTCTTCTTTTGTTTCGGTTTTGATGCTTTTATTAGAACTGTTTTATCCTGTGTATTTTCACATCTGTCTGGCAATCGACAAGTAATTAATATATTGCGACTCCATTTTAGTTAAAGAAATTGTTCCAAAAGATGGGTTACTGTCTAGAAACTCTTGCTTTGCTCTTCATGAGAGTTTTTTAATATTTCCAATGTTAAAGCCTGGATATTACGTTTCTTTCCTTTTTTAAAAAAAATATAGTTTATTGATTTTTTACAGAGAGGAAGGGAGAAGAGATAGAGAGTTAGAAACATCGATGAGAGAGAGACATTGATCAGTTGCCTCCTGCACACCCTCCACTGGGGACGTGCCCGCAACCAAGATACATGCCCTTGACCAGAATCGAACCTGGGACCCTTCAGTCCGCAGGCCGGCGCTCTATCCACTGAGCCAAACCGGTTTGGGCTATTATGTTTCTTTCAATCGGCCGCTTTCATTGCTTGTTCCGCACACTACCAGAAATCTCCGGATGGGCAAACCCAGTCCTTGTCTTATTTCACTTGTCTGCCGCCTGTCATTCTGCTGGCACCTCCTCTATGGAGTCACCCAGAAACATAAAGTACCACCTGGTGCCCGGTGCCACGCTGGCTGTTGGGCAGACAGGGCAAGCAGGATGGCCGTGGTTGTTGCCCACGTAGAGCCTATTTTTCGAGGAAGAATTCAAGGAAGACAGGAATTACAGGAAACAAAACTCATCCCTTCAATCCAGGCCTCACTGAGTGCAGATTCTATCTACCTCCTCCGCCCCCCGTCACCCCTCTTCTGCTGGATGCGCATCCGTTATGTCAACTGCGACTGCTCCCCGGGCTTCCTTCTAAGGCCCGCTTTTCGCTCCGTCTGCAGGCTCGTTCCCATCAGACTTCGACCACCTTCCCGGCCTGTGATGTCCGCGCTCTGATCTAGAAGCCATGAGCCAGCAGTTTGTGCAAATCTCCACTGGGCCCTGGGCGCCTCGAGCTCAGCGGGTTCCCAATCGAACTCGCCGGCTTTTATGTCTCTTCTTTAAACTCTGCTTCCCCCTCCACTTCTCCTCTCCTCTGTAGTTCTGAGCGTCGCTGTCTCCCCGGAATGCAGTCACTCCCGTGTGCCAGGACAGCACTCTGCTGCCCAGGTCTGTGTCTGGAGTTCTTGGTACGGGGAGGCATTCAAAATGCGTGCTTGCCGAGACCGGTTTGGCTCAGTGGAAAGAGCATCTGCCTGCGGACTGAAAGGTCCCGGGTTCGATTCCAGTTGGGGGCATGTACCTTGCTTGCGGGCACATCTCCACTGTGGGGCGTGCAAGAGGCGGCTGATCGATGTCTCTCTCTCATCGATGTTTCTGACTTTCTATCTCTCTCCCTTTCTCTCTGTAAAATATCAATAAAATATATTTAAAAAAAACAAACAACAAAAAAAAACAAAATGCGTGCTGCATAGAGGCAGAGGTTTTCTGACTCTCCTGGCTCGCTTAGAACTAACCAGATGTGTCCACGTGAAGCTTGAATTCACCCCTTTGTCATTGTTTCCAGAACATTCAAGCCCTTTCTTTGATGCCTTTAAGGTCCTGTCTTTTTCTCCTGTTTCTGTCTCTCTCCATGAGTCCTCGGTCAGTCATGCTTTGTGAGCGCACACAGCCTGCACGTCGTCACATCACGACTCTTCCCGGGGATGCCTTTCTCCCCGGAACCCCTCCACCGGGGAGCTCAGCGCCCACTGCCCCCACAAATGGCGCTCCATGCGTGTGCTGAGCAAAGGAGGGCTTACCCCGCACGTAGTGTGTGTGGACACTAGTGGTATTGCTCGCCAGGATTCTCTCCCCCTGCCTTTTCAGAAATGGGTCCATCAATAGACTGTCCTATTTCTTTTCAAACCTGTTTCTCTGGAGTCGCCAGGCACCGCCATCCTCTATTCGAGTGTCAGGCTGCAAGGAGCTACCCTTTATCACAGAGATTCATTTGGCCAAAACCGGTTTGGCTCAGTGGATAGAGCGTCAGCCTGCGGACTGAAGGGTCCCAGGTTCGATTCCAGGCAAGGGCATATACGTTGGTTGCAGGCACATCCCCAGTGGGGGGCGTGCTAGGGGCGGCTGATCGATGTTTTTCTCATCGATGTTTCTGACTTTCTATCCCTCTCCCTTCCTCCTTGTAAAAAATTAATAAAATATATATTTTTAAAAAGAGATTAATTTGGGGAACTGGGTGGGGCTGAGCATCCCAGCTGCCTGAGTCCTGTGCTCTGTGGTCAGACATTAACCTGCCTGATGTCAGAGCTCCACCAAACAGCGTGCTCACCTTGGAGCAGTGGTTCTCAACCTGTGGGTCGTGACCCCTTTGGGGGCCAAAGGACACTTTCACAGGGGTCGCCTAAGACCATTGGAAAACACAGGTGTTTACATTATAATTCATAACAATAGCAAAATTACAGTGATGAAGTATGGGTGGGGGTCACCACCACATGAGGAGCTGTATTAAAGGGTCGCGGCATTAGGAAGGTTGAGAACCGCTGCCTCGGAGGGACCCCAGGTTTGGAAACCTGTCAGCATAGCATGCCTCCGTCTCCCCGCTTTTGGCAAACAGCTAAAACCACCCAAGCCCATGGCACACCTGCCAGAGCATCACCGCTCAGGCTGCTATTGTACCGGCTCCTCCCCTCGGCCTGTCTCGGGATGGCAAGCCCCGACGCCGGCCTGTGCTCTGGGATCGTCAGCGTTTAGAGATGCTTGCTTAGTGCCCACAATGAGCGCTTGCTTAGTGCCCACAATGAGCATGTTAGCCCAGCAGGCACAGGGCAGTTTAGCCAAGAACCGGCAGGCCTTGCACTGTCGCCAGCTCGGTGTCCTCCACCCCGTGGCAGCCATCCGAAGGCCTCCGAGGTCAGAGGAGGGTATGGGGTGACATTCCCGCTGACGCTCACCCACAGGAATGAGGGCATCGGGAACGCGTTGCACAACGCGGTGTGGATTTCACTGTCTCCTGTCAACAGCCTGGCGAACAGCTGGGAGAGACGGGGAGTCAGGGAGGCGGGGAGTCATCTGTCCAGAGCGGCCTCCCGGTGCCACATGTTGGCCGGGGCAGGAGAGGCCAGAAGAGCCAAGACAGTTGTGAGGCGCGGACCCAGGGAGCTGCCCTGGAGGCAGTGAGCGCGCAGGTGGCAGAGTGAGACCGGGCCGGCCTGACGCAGTGGCCACAGTGACCTCACGGCGGAGGAATGTTCCCAGCCCGGGAGCGGGGAGCCTGGACCTGCAGCAGCCCCGGGCCTGGCGGGCAGAGGCCTGAGCAGAGTCCCTCTCCCCCTGTGAGGGGAGCGGATGCTGCCAGCCACAGCCAGCCTGGCCAGCGGCTCGGGGTGCGGAGGGGTGGCTGGAAGGCTGTGGAGAGAGGTGCCCCAGAAGGTGGGAATCAGGGAACCAAAGCAGAGCCCCTTCATGCTTATCTAAAGCAGTGCTTCTCAACCTTCCTTAGGCCGCAACCCTGGCAGACAGTTCCTCATGTGGTGGTGACCCCCAACCATGAAATGTTGCTACTGTGTTGCATCGTGATGTAAATACCTGCATTTTCCAATGGTCTTAGGCGACCCCTGTGAAAGGGTTGTTAGACCCCAAAGGGGACGCGACCCACAGGTTGAGAACCGCTGCTCTAAAGGCCTCTTCCGTGGCAGGGAAGGGTTTGAATAGCCCGTCACCACCGGTCCAGTGTTTGCAGCTCACTCTGCTTCACAACGGGATTCCTGTGTCCTCTGGACAAGTCCTTATAGTTCCCTCCTGACATTGTTTATTTTTTTCCCCCTATTGCCCTCCACACCCCCAGTACATGCCCTCATTCATTCTTCCTCCCCCCCACCCCCCGCCTTCCCCCATTGCCCTGTATCCACTAGCTAGGCCCACACGCACATGCATACAAGTCCTTCGGTTGATCTCCTACAGGCCCCTCCTCCCCAACCTCCCCTGCCTTCCCGCTATAGCATGACAGTCCGTTCATTGCTTCTTTGCCTCTGCGTCTGCCTCCTCCCTTCCACCCCCTGTTTCTTGTTTTTAAAAACATCTTGCCCCTGTAGAATAGAAATAAACCCACCAGAGCAAAAGGAAAATGATCGAGTCCCAATTTCAATGTCCAATAGCTTTGAGTCCCTGTTTCAATGTCAGATAGTTCCTTATGTGTACATGTCATCAGTGGTATCTGGATACTGGGCAGATGGTGGCGATGCTGGTCCCACCCTCTCTGGTTTGGTCCTGGGCCTCCTGTATATGCTCAGCTGCTAATTGCTCACATGGCAAAGTGTCGTCAGCATCTTCCATCTCTGGACCGTTTCTCCTCTGGCCTCCGTGGTTGGCGCAGACCCTACGTTTTGTCACTCCTCCGCCGTCTGCTGGGGGCAGTGGGGGGGCTGTTCGCTCCTGTGACCCTCCCAGCCGTCGGTTACAGGGCTGGCAGGTTCTACCACCTCTAGCCGGTTTCTGAAGGTTGTCTGTGCTCACCAGCCTGTGGAGGCACATCTGAAAGTTTTTAATACAGGGCAAGAGGGTTACTGCTTTCCTGGTTTTAAAGCGCAATGTTACATTGCAGGCCCTTCCGCATGCTAATGTGGGGACCTCTCTGTTGGAGAGAGAACCTGGATTAAGATGAAAAGTTCTGCCCTCTACAGATGGCATTCTTTGGCATCCCCTTTTTGCCAATCTTCCTGTCTGTAGAATCTTTTCTTAACTATCATGAGGACCGGGAGCAGTAGGGGTGATGTATAAGCTGTGGGGAATGCAGGAGTGACATGCCACAGAGCATCTGAGGGCAAAATGCCCAGAAAGAGCAGACCTACAGCCAGGCGGGTGTCTACCCCTATGCCAGGTGGGTCTCTATCGCTACATCAGGTGGGTCTCTGTCTCTATAGCAGGTGGGTCTCTATGTCTACATCAGGTAGGTCTCTGTCTATATCAGATGGGTCTCTATCTACATCAGGTGCCTGTATCTCTACATCAAGTGCCTCTCTATCTCTACATCAGATGGGTCTCTATCTCTACATCAGGTGGGTCTCTATCTACATCAGGTGGGTCTCTGTCTGTACATCAGGTGGGTCTCTATCTCTACATCAGGTGGGTCTCCAGCCCTATGCATGTTCCCTAGTCTGGGTGGGAGGGGTGTCAGCCAAAGTTGAGGTCCTCAGAGGTGTCGAGAGGAGGCAGGTGGGGCAGAATGGAAAGGGGAGCAGCCCAGTCTGGGTGGGGCTCTAGTCAGGAAGAACGCAAAGATCGTCGCTGCTGAGACACATATGTGGCTGGGGAGGGATTTTAGGGTGGCTTATGCTGTGTCATATGGCGAGTTTATGTCCATTTCCACTCTTACAGTTTTCTTCGGGGGAGTTCAGTAAGCTTCCTTTATTTAATTTATTATTTTTTAAAAAAAAATATGTGAAGTACTGCTGTTTGCACGAAGCTGAGCAGCACAGTGCCCTGGTACACATCACCTCCTCCCCTCCTGGCCTGGCTGAGTCTGTAACTCCAAAAAGGGACATCCTTTCTGGAAACTCTATAGCTAATGCCACAAGGAGTCCCCAGTCGCAAGGCTGGGGGAGTTTTTGTGTGTTGGGTTTTCTTTCCTTCCCCGTTCTGGGGACTCCCTACGATCTCAAGCAGGAAAAAGTCAACACTAGATGGCCCTCGAAGATGTACTCTTCACGGTTCAGCCTCTTGTCACATAAATCACTCTGGCAATGATTCCGTGGGCTTTTACCGACACACAGCGGTGCCACTTCAGCCCCACTTACCCAGACTCCCCCTGACAAATGCTCCATATGTTAGTTACATGATGGGAATTCACCTTGGTCTGTACTGTGTGAAACCCTTCGTAGAGGGACTGACCCTGCTCTAGAGCCAGCGCAGTAAGTAGTAGCTGCCGCCGCTAATCAGCAGACCTGCCACAGGACAATCCTGTGTTACTACCGAATTCTCCTACCCTCCGCCTGCTGAATCCTGGGCAGTGCACATGGGCAGTGCCCGGGGCATTGGAGGTTCTGGGTACAATTTGTTACGTGGATATACAAGTGAACAAACAAAAGATCGTTAGCAAAATATCGCCCATCTGGCCAGATGACCTAAGAATACAGTGGTACCTCGAGATACGAGTGCCCTAACATACGAGATTTTTGGGATACGAGCCATCGAGCAAGCAATTTTTGCTTTGAAATATGAGCACCAGTTGAGATACAAGTAATCGCGCGGATCGGCCGGCTGCACACGACCCACCAGTTTACCACTACTCGAGCGTCTCATAGTTTCCCACGCCTCAAGGTTACGGAACGAATTAAACTCGTATCTCCAGGTGCCACTGTATACAGAGACAGAGCTACACCCGGAATCCATTCTTGTTCATTTGTCGGGTGGTTGGAAGCGGTTGAGTGGAAGCATCCCTTCATTAAGAATTCAGCAGGTCCAGCCTCCCCGTTGCATAAAGCAGCATCTGAGTAATGAGAAGTCCGGCCTGGCCACAGCGCCTCGCACTCTGGCTCTGCTTAATAAACATTTATTGAATGGCTGTCTCGTTACCAAGACTTCGCGGCGATCAGCTTCGGAGGTTCAGTCTGACCATCTGCTCGAGCGGGATGGATTGTGATGACGGTCGTTGAAATTGGGTTTGTGTTCACACGTTCCTCACATTCAAGTGAGATAGATGCAGACCCTCTGTCAGGAAAATAGCGCCGTTATCTGCAGCTCCGTTGCTTCCCGAATGAAAGGCCCGGAAGTGGGGCTGTTTTAGACGGATGGTTTCAGGGGGAACCGAGGGCTGGTGGAAGCGTCCACAACTGCCTGTCACCTCCTGCTCCCACCGGCCCAGTCGGGACTATTGGCTCCTCTCACGGGCATCAGAGGGCGGTGCTGGGAGAGGGACAGGAAAGCGCTGTTTGGAGGTTCTGGCCACATGTCCTCCTGATGACATTCTCTTCCTTCTGCTCTCATTCCTTCGAATCTCAGAGAATCTGCATTCGGAGCCTTGGACTCAATGGCCATGAGTCTGGCTAGGGAAACATAGCTACTCAAAACATGTTGATTGTTAGTTCTCCTTTAAGGCCCAGCGGACTTCATCCATCCTCTACCTCCCTTCACTTGTGCTGTCCTGGTCTGCTTCCGGTCCCCCCCCTTTTGTGATGTTTCACCTCCGCCTCCCACCTGACCACTGACCCTTGGCTGCCCTGCCCCAGCTCTGGCAGTAACATGAGTTATAGCTTCAGCGTACGAAGAGCTATGCTTGGGAGATGCAGTTAAGTAGCAAGGTAATTCCCTTCTAAATGGAAAATGACCATCACAGGTATTTTCATGACACGATATTTCATTTTAGTGAGGTGGTGTGTGTGTGTGTTTTAATTCTTTCAGGACATGTGAAAAAAGGAAATTGAAAAACTAAAAATTTATGGTGTTCAGTTCTAATAAGCAGGCAAACTAAAGGAAAGTTTAATTAAGGAAGAGAGAAGGGCTGAATAATACCACTGCTGCCATCTTCTGAACACTCGCCCTGTGCCATGTCATATGCCAAGGGCTTTACCTAAGTCACCCAGTTTCCTCATGGCCAAACGCTGCGAGTCCCTGGCACTGTGATTGTGCCCTCTTTATGGTGAAGAAACCTGGGCCAGGAAATGCGTTTCACCCCTCGCTCCGGCCATGCTTAACCCCCGCACCCTTCTCTAACACAAAGACCGCCTCCTCATCCCCAGGGTCCTTCTACTGCTCCTCACACTCTTCCTGGATGTTATGTTACCTGTTGAGTTGGTTTTTAACCATCCTTTTCCCTCTGTGAAGGGAAAGGTCCTCTCTATGATCCCTGCTTTATGCCTAGTGACTGAAACAGCATTACTCAAAGCACTTGCTTACAAAGTATCCATAGGATGAATGAGTTACTTTGCTGGAAAGTTCTTCGCGCTGAAACCAGTTTGGTTCAGTGGATAGAGCTTCTGTCAACTCCAGTGAAGGCAATGTATCTTGATTGTGGGCACATCCCCAGTAGGGGGCGTGCAAGAGGCAGCTGATCGATGTGTCTCTCTCATCGATGTTTCTATCTCTCTCCCTCTCCCTTCTTCTCTGTAAAAAATCGATAAAATATATTAAAAAACACACACACACACACACACAAAACTTCACGCATTTCTCTCCAGTTCTCTGCAGGTGAGAACCAGGCCACAATACCTGCTTCTTTATTTCTTAGCCTGAGAAATGAACTGTCAACTGTTAAGTTAAGTAATATGATCAGTCGGGCTAGCTTTGAGCAGAAAGATTGCCAGCAGACGTGTAGCTGGTGTGCGGAGGAATGTGTAGTGTTTTCTCTCTAGTGGACACTGAATTACTGCAGTTTTGTCCATTCATCCCTCATTCTAGTACCTTCTATCAGGCCTCCATCCTCAAGGCTATGAATGCTACCCTGCTGTGTGTGTTCCTGCCTCACTGTGCCAGGAGGCCATCTTCATCTTCAAGATTTGACATCGAAAGAAACACACCACTCCCAAGGGTTTGGTTCGCCTGTAGCCGTTGATTTTACAACAGAATGTGACGCCATTATGTTCTGGGTTCAAAACTGCGGGCTCCCGCTTGGAGCACCTGTTGACACTGAGCACAGTGTCTGGACTGCTTGTGAGTCCAGCTGCTCCCTCTGCCCAAGGGGGGCTTGCTTTCTCAGGGAACTCCCTGAATTCGGGGAAAACAAGATGCTTTGTCTCATTTTGCAACAGAATTGTGGAGGGTAAGCAGTGTTACTCCTTCAGACTGTGCCCCAGGCCAGGAAGTGAGCAGGAGGCCATACCTTCTGCCCTGTTTTGAAAAAAACGTCACCCTCCAAGTTGCCAGCCAGGGTAGGAAAATGAAAGAGAAAAGTCGTGGTCCAGAAGAGGCAGCCTGTTACGGAAAGAGTAGTCATGGCGACCGAGGCAGCTGCGCGCAATGGGAAACAGGTGGAAATATCTGATGACCTTATCGGAACCAGGACAGTGTGTGTGTGCGCATCTGGCCAAAGTCGCTTTCTCGGCTGACAGGGACTTCTCTCTGTTAGAGTGACGGATAGGGAGGTGGCGCTGGGCTGTGCCATCCGGAGCCCCTGCAGGACTGAGCCTCTCCTGTCACAGCAGAGGTGTGACATGTCCCTCTGCGGGGATTCCCTCTGCGGAGGGAAGCTGCCTCCCGCATGGGATGCCACCTCTCTGGGGACAGATGCCACCTCTCTGGGGACAGATGCCACCTCTCTGGGGACAGCCTCGTGCCTGGGACCTCTCGAGACTTGGCCTCTGCACTCCCTTGGACACAGCCCCGAGGGACCAGCCTGGCAGGCAGAGGCCTCTGCGCAGCTGCATCCCAGATGAACCTCTCCCTCCGCCCCCCCCCCCCAAGACATGCTTCCCGAGGCTGCTTCCCCAAGGGCCCGCACACACAGCTTGAGGTCTCAGAGCCTGTTTCCTAGGAAACCTGACCCACAACACATGCTGCCTCTGGATCCCAAGGCGCCGCAGTGATGATGACCAGTCCCCGTTTTATGAGCGTCATCAGTTTTACGGCGATCGCCAAACTCCCATAACTAAGTGAATTTCCCCTTTGACATCGGCCACGCGTCGTGATGTGTGGCTTATTTTTCCGAGGGAAGCGGTTTGAAGGACCCCAGAGTCGGGTAGCTGCCCGGAGGGATGGGTATCAGTCACAGGTTCTGGGTTAGACTTCCCGATCGGGGCCCAGAGAACAGCGGTGGCAGCGATCCATCCTCCTGGCCGCTCTCTCAGGGTCACCTAGTGACGGGGAGGCTCCATTTGTTTCCCGGGGCCGCCGTAATGAATGACCACAAACTCAGTGGCTTAAAGCAACAGAGATCTGTCTTCTCGCCGTCCTGGAGGCCAGAAGTCTGCACTGCGGGTGCTGCGGGGACTGGCTCCTTCAGGAGGGCCTGTGGGGGGCGAGAAAGGAGGGGGAGGGGGTTCCACACTTCTCTCCCAGCTCCAGCATCGGTCAGCAGACTTGGCGTTACTTGGCTTGCGGCTGGATTGCTGCAGTCTCTGCTTCTGTCTCCACGTGGAGCTTTCTCCTACATGTCGCCTCTCTAGGACACAAGGACCACCCTCATCCGGTTTGACATGGTCTCAGCCATGTACATCTGCAGATGCCCTATCTCCAAACACAGGTGCATTGTGGAAGGGCATCAACTCTCAGGGGCAACTGTTCAACCCACTCCAGAGACCAAGTGAGGAAGCAGCCAGATTTGATTTATGCTGTGTCTCTTTTAAGTATCCTACCATCCTTTTTATTTTTTTAAATATAGTTTTATTGATTTCAAAGAGGAAAGGAGAAGGAGAGGGAGAGAGAGATAGAAAGGTCAGTGGTGAGAGAGAATCACTGATTGGCTGCCTCCTGCATCCTCCACACTGGGGATCTAGCCCGAAACCTAGATCTAGCCGTTGGCTGGAATCAAAACTGGGACCCTTTAGTCTGCAGACTGATGCTCTATCCATTGAGCATCAGTCTACCATCCTTTTTAGAGACCACACAGTGGTCTCTACCATCCTTTTTAGAGACCACACAGTGAGCCGGATGTGCGAAGCAGCCACACCCATTGATCCGAGGCTCCTTCCAGGCCTCAGTGGTTCCAGGATCAGTAGAGGCAGAGGAGTCTGGAAAGCAGCCCCAGGAAAAGCAGGGGAAGGACATTCCACAGACGCTGGCCTGGTCGTCGGCTCTCAGTCAGGCTGCAGAAGGAGGTTTGGGAAGGAACCCGGTTTGGAGGAATATTGTGCTCACTTTTACATACAGTGGTACCTCGAGATACGAGTGCCCTAACATACGAGATTTTTGAGATACGAGTGATTTTTGCTTTGAAATACGAGCAACATTTGAGATAGGAGTCATCTCGAGGATCGGCCGGCTGCACACGACCCACCAGTTTACCGCGACTCGAGTGTCTCATAGTTTCCCACACCTCAAGGTTACGGAACAAATTAAACTTGTATCTCGAGGTACCACTGTACTTTATTTTCTTTTTTTTTAAATATATTCTTACTGACTTCAGAGAAGAAATGAGAAGGATAGAGAGTTAGAAACATCAGTGATGAGAGAGAATCATTGATTGGCTGCCTCCTGCTCACCCCCTACTAGGGGTTGAGCCTGAAAAGGAGGCATGCATTCTGACCTGGAATCGAACAGTAACCTCCTGGTTCATAGGCCGATGCTCAACCACTGAGCCACACCCGTGGGCAAACTTCACTTCCTAAAGCCAGCTCCGAGGAGGTGGTTGAGTTAACACAACCAAAGCATTTGAGGAAAGGGCCAAAGGAGTTGGGATGCTGAGTTTGGTCTCAGGGGAGCCCGCCTGCCTCAGGACATGGGTGGGGCGGCAAGTCTGCCCTCTGGATTCCAATGAGTCCGGAGAGATTGTGGGAGGCTGCATGAGGTCCATGGTCCTGCGAAAAGCATCCTCTGCCTATTATTCTCTTTCCTCTTATTCCCCCCTCTTAATTTTCCTGATTATAAAATGAAGGAAATTTTAATCTAGTCAGTAGTGGCGAATGAGGTACAGTGGTACCTCGAGATACGAATTTAATTCGTTCCGTTACCTTGAGGCGTGGGAAACTATAAGACCCTCGAGTCACGGTAAACTGGTAGGTGGTGTGCAGCCGTCCGATCCGCAAGATTACTCATATCTCAAATGCTTCTCGTATTTCAAAGCAAAAATCGCTTGCTCCATGGCTCGTATCTCAAACATCTCCTATGTTAGGGCACTTGTATCTCGAGGTACCACTGTACTGGAAAAAAATCTTCCCAGTTACAGAGAGACACAAAATAGCACACTTCAGAACCTTTTCTGAGCATGTCCATCCATAAGACAGTGTTCTTTTTGCTGCAGAGGCAGGAGGTTTTCAGTAAGAATATTTATCTTTTCTAATGGATTTTCACCCTGCACTTTCCACCACTTGTATTCATCAACTTCATCTTCTCTATAGACTTGACCTTGGTTCCAACTTGCAGGCACAGATACTGGAATACTGGCCCCATAGATTGGAATCAAGTCCCCGGGAATGAAAGATAGGGAAAGATCAGGACATTAAACCTCTCTTACTGCCCTGCCACTAATCACCAAACTAAGGGGAAGAGAAATATAAAGTGGAACCAGATAAAGTGGCTGATATACAATTGGTTTTGATACCTACTTCTTACCAGGAACTATGCCTTATCCATACATTATTCTTTATGATTCTTGCGTAAATTTGCCAGGTTGGTGTTATAAACTCTATTTCCCATACGAAGAAGGTTAGACATGGAAAAGCTAAATAATTTGCCCAACACCCCATCAGATTTGAACCCAAGTCTGTTTTACATTCAGAAAAGCCATTTGGACATGATGAAATATTTCCAGATTTTGTAACAAGAGTACTCCCAAACATGATTGTCAAAAATTCTTTTTTTTTAAATATATTTTATTGATTTTTTACAGAGAGGAAGGGAGAGAGATAGAAAGTCAGAAACATCGATGAGAGAGAGACATCGATCAGCCGCCTCCTGCACGCCCCACTGTGGAGATGTGCCCGCAACCAAGGTACATGCCCCCGACCGGAATTGAACCCGGGACCTTTCAGTCCGCAGGCCAACGCTCTATCCACTGAGCCAAACTGGTCTCGGTTGTCAAAAATTCTTAACATTGGAAAGGCTGCTCTGCCTGTAAACTTGAAGGGACATGGGAAGACTGTTGTGAACGGTCAAGACGATGTCTGAGGGCCCTGGCAGGTGTGGGACATCACTCTGCACTGAAAGGTTGCTGGTTTGATTCCTTGTTAGGCTGAGGGTTTGAACCTTGTCCAGGTGCATGTAAGAGGTGGCCCATCAATTGATGCTTCTCTCTCACACCTATGCTTCTCTCTCTCTGTCTCTCTTTCTCTCACTCTCTCTCTTCATCCTCTCTCTAAAATCATTTTTTTTAATTCTATATAATACAAGACTAATATGCAAACTGTCCTCTCTACCAGGAGTTGGACCCAGAGTTCAACCCAGAGCTCAACCAGGGGGCAGAGCCACCTGGCCAACCTCCTGTGGTCCCGCCCCCCAGCCATCCCAATTAGAGGAGGGGCGCCTCTCTCCCTGGCCAGCCCAACCTGATTGGCCCAGCTTGGGGAGGGCTGGTCAGACCCCACACATGCACGTATTAGTGCACCAGGCCTCTAGTCAATAAATAAAAACGATGTCAGTGGCCCATGATTTTGATAATGGAAAAATCAGGCAGTCCTCCGGGTGATGCTGGTGGGTCACACAACAGAGATAGCAACAGGGAAGAAGATACAGTGGTACCTCGAGATACGAGTTTAATTCGTTCCTTAACCTTGAGGCGTGGGAAACTATGAGACGCTCGAGTCACGGTAAAACTGGTGGGTCGTGTGCAGCCGGCCGATCCGCACAATTACTCCTATCTCAAATGTTGCTCATATTTCAAAGCAAAAATCACTCGCTCGACGGCTCGTATCTCAAAAATCTTGTATGTTAGGGCACTCGTATCTCAAGGTACCACTGTATTGGGGAGCATGAGAAAAGCCCTTGAGAGGGAGGTGACTTCAGCCTTTGCATCTTGGACGCGTTTCACAGAAATGCCATTATCTACTGGTGGGTGCACATCTCTACGTTGTTTTTATTAAAAAGATAAACATGCAGAAGACAAGCTGGCATTGGTGATTTCAGAGACAACAAGAAAGGAAAAAAGTAAGAGAAATCCCTAGCACTACAGCTGTATTATTCAAACATGCATTTACAACTCCGTGTGTCTTCAGTATACTGTGAAAACTGATATTCACAATGATAGCAGGACATGAAGGCAATGTTAAATTATGTTTAATATGTCATAGTCTGCTTAAGAAGCAGAGAAATGGATATTTAAGAGAATTCACATCAACCTTAAAATATCCTAAAATTGCAACATCTTAGTTCTTATCGGGTTAATGTTCTGCTTCCTGGAAAAACTCTGTTGTCCAGAGTGACTCAATCTCTAAGAGACCCGGGCAGACTTCACCGCATCGTACATAATTTCATACATGTGTTTGTCGCAAGTCACATCAGCTCTTTCGTTCGGCGTTTTGTCCATGCTTTTGTGACTCGTAACAGCCTGTGATTGGTATAATAATCTGAGTAGAAAGTCATTTAACTGCGCTGGCTCTTAACATTTGATTCCTCATTAAGAATATTGCCATATCTGCACTTTTATTCTTTCTGCTGACGGTCACTTTTTACAGTGCTCCTTGCCTTAGCTTTATGATTGAAGTTTCAGAAAGAAATGTGTTAATTTAATGTGCGCTCGGTGTAACAGCGTTAACCAACAGTTTAATAATGAAGGAGCGCCGGGTTCCTGATGGAGAAAGGTTGGCCGCCGGGCCTGTGGGGTGATGGGCACCATCCTGATGGAGGGTGCTCAGGGCCCACTGTGCTCTGCACTCGTCAGGTTCTGCCTGAGCGTCTGAGCAACTGAGCATGCCTTTCTCACCCAGTGACAGTCCCAGCGATGGCCGGCAGAGTGCCAAGGAGCTGACGGGGGACCTGGGCTTCCTGCCGGGCCCAAGGCTGCCACTGTGGCCTCTTCTCATCCCTGTCCACTGAGCACTTCCTAGGCTCAGTCCACAACGAACTTCCGGCCAGTTTCCCATAGCCATGTGCCTTCTCAGCTCTTCCTTCATGCTTTCCCTTCTGCCAGAAATCTCCCTCCTCCTCCTCCTCCTCCTCCTGTGAACTCCCAGGCGTCCTCTGCAAAGCAAAGCCCTTCCCCAGGAGAGCTGTGGGGACCCCCTGGTCCCTCCCCTCCCAGCCCCATGGCGCTGGGCATCACCGAGCATATGAGCTGTGCCCTCCTCTGAGGGAAGCTGCACCAGGCCAGGCACTGTGCCCCCTTCGCCAGCAGAAGGCCTGGCTCATTCACCTTTCCAATGGGATTGGTCCATCCGCTGCATTGCAGAGGTCACATTTTGATCAATGACATATAATAATGTACAGTGGTACCTCGAGATACGAGTGCCCTAACATACGAGATTTTTGAGATACAAGCTGTCGAGCGAGCGATTTTTGCTTTGAAATACGAGCAACATTTGAGATAGGAGTCATCGCGCGGATCGGCCGGCTGCACACGACCCACCAGTTTACCTTGACTCGAGCGTCTCATAGTTTCCCACGCCTCAAGGTGACGGAACGAATTAAACTCGTATCTCGAGGTACCACTGTATTTTGGAATGGACTGACCTCGGGAATCAATGTCAAGATCTTGATTTTCTACCTTTTCTGCTTGTGTAGATCTCTGCTATACATTGAGTTTCTATTTGAATCTTTTTGCCTCAACATTGAGAGATTCATCTTGTGTACAAGTTGGAAAAGAAAAACAACAAATAGCCATGTGCCCATGAGTTAGGTGTGGGGAAGCTTACTCTGCGTGGTACATGGTACTCAACATCAAGTCAGACCCCTGACAAAGCAGGGAGCAGGAGAGGGGAAATGGGCGGATACTCAGCGGGAGTGGTGATGGGGGAGTTTAGCATTGAGAGATTTCCCCCACCCCGTCAGCCTTCAATAACGTTCTTTCCCGGAAGCTAAATTTCTTAATGCATGTCAAACCATTAACAGAGATTTTAAAAATCAGTCCCTGCCCTCAAATAGCTCGCTTTTGAGTTGAATATATTCTTGCGATGGATAAACGGCTCTAAAGCAAAGGGAATTGGGCAAAGTGGCATATTGATGACAGCCGACAACAAGTATGTCACACTTTATACATATAAACATGTTCTTAAAAATATTTTATATGGTATGAAAATTAAGTTTACAATTGGACTGCCTTTGGAAACTCAGAAACAGCATATATTTCTGTTGACTCCTTTAATCCTCATAACAACACTATGTACATGGAAGGTATGGTTAGTTGTGTTTTGTAGATGAGAAACCCGAGACACAATAGGTTAGGACTCAGTGGTCGGCAAACTCATCAGTCCACAGAGCCACATATCAACAGTACAACGATGGGAATTTCTTTTGAGACCCAAACTTTTTAAACTTCTTCTAATGCCACTTCTTCAAAATAGACTCACCCAGGCCGTGGTATTTTGTGGAAGAGCCACACTGTAAGGGCTAAAGAGCCACATGTGGCTCGCGAGCCACCATTTGCCGACCACTGGGTCAGGCGGTTTGCCCAGGGTCACACTGGGATGGAAGAGAAAGCAAACCTTGAACCAGGCAGTGGATGCTCCAGGTTGTTCCCTTAACAGTACATACACTGCACTTCCTCCCAGAAGCCACGGGAGGAAAAGGACCTGCTCCTAAGGATTGAGGTGCAGTGGAGAGAGGAGGCCCGGAAGGGGCCCCGGGTGACCCGGAAGGCTTCCTGCAGGCAGTGAGTGAGTGTTCAGCCTGATCCAGCAGGAACCGGGTGCTGCGGGTAGTCCAGGCAGCAGGGGCGGCCTGAAGAAAGAGCACAGGCCTGGGCTGACACAGTCTGAAAGATCAGCTGACTTGGCAGCACATTTGTCTCACACTTAGCTGTGTTTGTTGAGGTCAGGAAGATAGCCTGAATTTCATTTTTATTTGTAGTTATTTATTGTCTAAAATTTTACATACGTTTCCTTTTCCCCAATTGACACCCCTCCACCCCAGCCATTCCCACCCTGAGCGAACCCCCACCGCCCCAGTGTCTGTGTCCATTGGTTATCCTAATATGCCTGCATTCAAATCCTTGGTTGCTCTCTAACCCTCCCCCGCCCCCCGAATTTTCAAATTAATATATAAAGTATGTATAGTGGTCCGGTTGCTTTTTGCACTCTGCTATTGAGAAACGTATAGGTTAAAAATCTAGTTATGGCAATTATTTTATAGATCATCTCTTTCAATTTTTTGAAAAATGCTACTAGGAATCAACCTTTAAAGATAATCTGTTCCAAGTCACCTCCTATTAACATTCAGATTTATTGGCCAACTTAGGGCAAAGCATGACTGTACATCTCAAAAAGACAGTATCCTCATTTTCCAGGACCTAAATAGCCGTGGAAAAAATAAGCAGGAAAACTCCAGCTATCACAACCCCGCCTCCCCGAGTCGGTGCCACATAATTAAAATTTCAGCAACATCCAGCTCAGCTAGACATTATGCTTTAGATACAACCCTTAAATTGGTGTGTATATGAGTGTGTGTGCGTGTGCACGCATGCGCATGTGTGCAGTGAGAGATTTTGAGCAGAGATTGAATCTGAGGCATTTCCACAAAGAAGAAACATCTGTTACGCTCTGACAGGAACCTCAGATCCTGTGAATATCATGTTTCATTCCTTTTCCTGTTCCCACATGCAATTCTTCATTCCCTTTGAATTGGCTTCTAATGCATTTAACCCTGGCTCTGAGAGTGTCCGTCAGCTTAATTTCTTTTGCTGATATGAATTCTTCTCCTAGCAAGCAAAGCCAGCTCGTGTATTTTCCCCTTTATCGTTTCATGAAATGCATCCAGTAAATAAGGAAAGAATATGATTTGCCTTTTTTTCCGAAGTCTAAACCCAAATCAGAATCTGTTTTTGAGATCTGGAGTCTTGGTATATCAGTCCTAAGGAATCAGGACCCTTGACTAGCTGTTAGCCAAGCCAGCGGGCTGACTTAATTCAGTGCTCAGTAAATTAATTCCATTTTGCTAATGTGACTAAAAACGAAATTTCATATCAATATAAACATTCATTAAACTGCAAAGACCAAGTGGCGCAAGCTGTTGAAAAAGGCTCATTCTTACTTATAGATGGGTTTTGATAAGAATAGCATTGAAATGTTTTAGTAGGGAAATGTTAGAGTGATTAATGTGCAGTTGTGTGCATTTTTAATATTTCGCTCATATATCAGATTAGTATTTGTGCATACTGTCAGACTTTATTCTGTTCTTGTCAAAATACTTATTACTGCTGACAGGTATAACATATCCACATTAATCCTTAATTCCTTGATTCAATTTTCTAATTGCCTTTTTGGCATGCGACGGTGGCCGTTTTAGTCCTATGTGATGTATTCATCATATGGGATATTAATGTGCTTTAAAAATTAGATGTGTCATTTAAAGTACCTGGACAGGGGGAAAAAAAATGACTAAGGATTGCAAGTTTCACTGTACTTAAGCAAAGTATTAGATATTGGTATCTCACACATTCTGAAAATTGTCCATAAATCATAGTCACAGAATGTTCAAGGGACTTACAAATCATCCAACCTACGTGTTCATTTTCCAGTTGGGGAAATTGACTTGTAACACACTCAGGATCATACAACCAAATGGAAGCAGAACTGGCCCTGGAACACAAGTGTTCTGAATCCTGGTCAGAAATGGGCAGGTATATGCATATCATTTCCATAATTGATATCTTAAGTTGGTTCTTACGATTACTTGGCAAGCTGAGAGAAAGAGAGAACCCTTGTCTTCTTAAGCCATGCTTTTCAGCGGTATTGCTTAGTGGTTAAGAACCAAGATGCTCGAATCCTCCAGATCTAAGATCCTGTCCTGGATCTGCACCTCAGTACCTATATTATCCTGACATCTCTGAATGTCAGTGTCTTCATCTGTATAAAACAGAAAATGACACAATAATGCATGTAAAATACTTGGCACGGTATTTGGAACCTAGTAAGTATTCCATAGACATTAGCCAATTGTTTAGCTAATGTGTTAGCTGATGTTTTCGATATTTTATGATCCCTTTAATGTGCGTTGTGCCATGCCAGCACAGCCAAGGGTTCGGTGAGCCTGAGGAGGGGCGGTGAAGGATTAAAGAAAAGACAGACGAAGAGAATATAGCTGGGACTCGGTGGATCTCCTGTGCCTGGATGAGGCCGCAGAGAAGGATCCAGACAGCAAGCTGAGCCTTTATTTTCTAGTGGTCGAAATAGTTTACAATGTTCTTGTGAGTTTCGCTTGTTTTGGCTGCCCTTGCTGCACCTCCCACAGCCCATTAGCTACCCAGGAAAGATCTAGGGGGCGGGCATGAGGTCAAGCTTAATTATGCTAAGAGGGCTCTGCCCTCTAAGCTGGGACTTGTTTGTGGCTCTGCCACAGATCAACCTGAGGCTTAACTCTGGAGCCGCTCCCTACGGTGCATAATTTGGATAAAATTGAATCATTCCTACCAGCTATCTCACCATGTGACAAATAAACTTATTCTTTTATTCACTTACTCATGTACCAGCTGCCAAGTGCACTCTAGTTAGATGCCGTAGGAAAAGCAAAGAAAACTCCAACATCACACCGTCCTTGGAGGAGCAGGAATCTAAGTGACATTTCACATGGGCATCAACACCCGGAGTAAAGGATGGGGAGACATAGGTTCATGAAAGACAGCACAGGCAACATGCTTGGGCCCCTCAAAGGTGGAAAGTGGGAACAGGGTCAAGAGAGATGAATGGGAGACTGGACCTGCCCTCCGTATGTCCCAGTGGGGACATGGCCTTTACCCACGGGTCATTCAGTATAGAACATGAAGTGGTCCATAAATGTGCAGTGAAAGAACTTGAGAAAGAGTGACTCCATCCCTCAGACCAGGGAAGGCTGTCTGACTCGGGGGTGAGGGGGGGCGGGGGCGGGGAGTTGGTAACTTGAGGGAAGTGAAAGACCTACAGGAAGGACCTCTGAGACAGCAGGGACATGAGGAGGGAAGAAGGCACCTTCTGGAAACCTGGGCACAGTTGTTAAGCACTGAGCACTTACACTGACTAAAACATGGAGCTTGTGCGGAACAAAAGATGAGGTTGATGAGAGCGTAGACACAGGAGCCCGGCAGCCCTGAAATGTCATTTGGACTCCATTTTGCAGAGATGACAAAGTGGCAGCCCTCCGCCCAGGAGAGAGAGATTTAATGTCTTTAAAGAAAACTTTCTGCTGAAACCGGTTTGGCTCAGTGGATAGAGCGGCAGCCTGCGGACTGAAGGGTCCCAGGTTTGATTCTGGTCCAGGGCATGTACCTCGGTTGCAGGCACATCCCCAGTCGTGGGCGTGCAGGAGGCGGCTGATCGATGTTTCTCTCTCATCGATGTTTCTAACTCTCTATCCCTCTCCCTTCCTCTCTGTAAAAAATCAATAAAATATATTTTTAAAAAAGAAAGAAAGAAAACTTTATAGTTCATTGTAGTCTCTCTCAGTTTTGATGGTCTCATCTGTGAGCTAAGAGAATCATCCAGGAGAGTTTTCTTTCACACTATAGACAGTTCCATTGTGATTCAGCATACAAGCTCAGAAGACAGACTTCATTCTGGTTTGGGCACCCAGTAGGTCTGCAACCTCAGCTATCTAAATCTTTGTGCTTGAATTCCATCCCTTGTAGAACCGCAATAGCCCCTGCGTAGTGGGTAGGGTTAAACCCACCCAAGCACACAGCATAGCACAAGGCTGAATGTTAGCTGTGGAGCTGCTCACATGGACCGGAAAGCATTTGAGTTTGCAAGCCCTGCTTTGGAACCACTAGAAGTTCTTTCTAGAAGGGAAGTGACATTTTTTATCTTCGGATCCTACAGCGCTGGACTAAAGCCTGATTCCCAGGACATCAGATCATTGTAAGTGCGCAGCTGCTGCCCTTGGGGTGAACTTCAGTGTGGTTTCTCCAAGTGAGTCTCTCACTCAAACCCTCCCTTTTTGAGAGAGCCAGTGGGGGGAGCAAAAGCCAGTATGTAGTCAGCTTTGCCCATTGGTCTCTTCCAAACACCCAGTGCTTCTCCTAACAGCAGGTCCCCGGGTCAGATCAAAAGGTGGCTTCACCTAGAGCGGTGGTTCTCAACCTTCCTAACGCCGCAACCCTTTAAGACAGCTCCTCATGGGGTGGTGACCCCCAACCATAAAATTATTTCCGTTGCTACTTCATCACTAATTTTGCTACTGTTATGAACTGTAATGTAAATATCTGATAGGCAGGATGTATTTTCATGGTTACAAATCGAACATAAAGCATAGGGATTAATCACAAAAACAATATGTAATTATAGGTTGTGAAATATTTATTTCTAATTACAAATAAATGAAATTTTGTCCTGAATCGTGGTGTAGCATGGGCAACAGTCTTCATATGACAACAGTAAACTACACTGCTACACTTTGCTACACCGAGGAGCGGTATGTTGGTTCCTAAGACCATGGGAAATAGGTGTTTTCCAATAGTCTTAGGCGACCCCTGTGAAAGGGTCGTTCGACCCCCAAAGGGGTCGCGACCCACAGGTTGAGAACCTCTGACTTAGAGACCATTGTGAATCTCAAGAACTGCAAATCCTCAGGATTCCAGAAGCTTCTCTAGCAACTTGCTTGTCTCTGCGAGCTGAAAATGGGGAAGGGGTTAACGTAGAATGGTTACCCACCCCACACAAGAACTTGAAAACAGGAGCGCACTCGTTTCACTCCTTTTAAAAATAAAAACTCGAGGATGACAAAACAAGTCTTATGTGAAAGTGCCGCCCGCTCTCTACACAATGGCCGCTAATTACATAACTGCCAGTGATGGTTCCTGGCACGGTGGCACTCCAGCTTCTTTCGGGACAACAAATAAGAAGATGCCGAGAAGTAAATCACAGTTGCTAAGTGCTGTGGGCAAACCCAGGCCTTATCTCTCGCAAAGGCAGCCATGGAGAAGGCATGATAAATTGCACACTTCAGTAAACGCGCTATGTCGTCGAGGAAGGATTTTGGTTCATGCTTATGTATTTATCACGGAACGACTGACCAACCTCAAGGTATCAGAGGTATCATTCGTGGGCTTTTGCTATTTTATGTTGCAAAATTCAAATGGCATCAGGTATTTTTTTTTCCTCATTTTTATTTAAAAATCTTTATTGAAAGTGGGCTTTGTCCCAGAGTCTTTGGAAATAAATTCTCTTAATTATGTGAATTCCTGCCAGAAGTGTCAAAGAGCTGTGCTAGTCACCAATATTTTCAATACAATGAATAATTCATATTTTGCTATTATCCTTTTATAAAAATTTTATGGCCAAAAATAGACAAGGTTGTAAGCCAATTTGATTTTTAAATAGAATGATAATCTTCCTTTTGTATGGCTTACCGATATAAAAGACATTTCTGAAGTTGGCTGCACAATAGCCAGAGAATTAAGAGGGGGAGAGACCATTTTTTTTTTTAGGAAGAGTTTTACAGAAGTGACTTTTATGAAAGCATAATTCCTTTTGCACGGTCAAGGTATTTCACGGCAGTCTTTATCTGTCACTGCGTCTCAGAAGTTGAAAGTGTGAAGTAAATAAGTCATTTTCCACCGGAAATGCACAGGTTTTCTGTCCTGTGTTTACCACTTTCTCCCTTCAGTGTTTTGGGCATTAGCGTTTAATGTTTCAAACCTCAGGATCCACAGGAGTCACCTGACTGCAGGATCCACCCATGCGCTCTCAGATGGTTTCTTGTTTGGCTAAATCCCCTAAACCCAAAACCACTCTCCACTTCGCTTTTGCTTCTTTGTTTTATTTCCTTGTAATCCTAAAAGCGGTCTAATTTTCATAAGCCAGTGTTTTAGCAGGACTTTGGACATTTTTGGAGACTGCCGGTTATCGTATTAAGAGCTTACAAACAAAACAGCAAAGAAAATATTGCCTAATGGTAGAAATGAGAGGCTATTCCTTCGGGATATGAAAAAGGACTTGCGCGTTGCTAGTATATCACCATCGTTGAAGCCTGAATTTATTTTATTTTCTCTCAGTACATTTTAACCAATTGACCTTCACCTATACTTTGCATTTATTAAATTAGAATGCATTTCAGTGGACTGGAAATACGGCTCCAACAATCCGTAGTACTTCTCCTTCCAGCCCGGGAATCGGACAAGCCAATTACATCGTGGGAGACTGTCTGTGTACTTATGCTGATTTTGACTTAACATTTTCCAAAGTAAATCTGTTAAAATAAATGTAAGCTTTAAAGTGTAGAACCATAAATCATGTAACTTGATACAGGCATTGCAGCGAGGCTTCCAGCACTTTCTGGGCAGATTGTTATGCCCTTTCCTTCCTGGCACAATGACCACTTTCACCTTTCTATTGAAAACTGCCACAATGGATGTGCACGGGGATAATTTTAAAACCTGAGATTTATGCGGCTGCGAAGGATAAATTCTTTGTAACCGCATACAACCACGGTCACCAGAAATCTCAGTCTTAAGTTTTACATGAAAGCAGACATCTTTTATCTTAATGCCTCATTAAACTTTCTGGAAATGGTTAGGATTCTAAAACAGTATCGCCGAATGATTACACCTGTCTGTAAGTCCTCTGAAAAGTTCAGATGCCGTCAGTGGGAAAAAAAAACAAACTAAGCATTTGTTTTAATAAGTAAAGCAGTGGCATTTTTTTCTTCTACATGGATGTTGCTCTGATATGTCACCCATATCTCACCTGCCGTTTTTTTTAGGGTGATAGTCAAAACCACCATTTCTAAACTAAAACGATACCAAACTTCTAGAGACAGGGCGGAGCAAGGGTGTGGGGTGCATAGGGGGAGCACAAAGGATGTTTAGGGCGGTCAGACTCTGCATGGTGTTATGATGGTGTGCACATGGCATGTACATCTGTCCAAACCACCGAGAGCCAACCCTCATGTCAGCCACGCACCCGGCTGGTGAGGAGGTATCAGTGCAGGCTCTTCGCTTGGAGCGGTACCCTCTGGTGGGGAGGTTGATAACGGGGAGTCTGAGAATGTATGGGGGCAGGAGGCATATGGGAAATCTCTGCACCTCCTCTCAGTTCTGCTAAATTGAACCTAAAACTTCAAAAAGAAAAAGAGTATTAAATAAAATAAAGCCAAAGATAGAACAAAGTAAAGAATACTTTCAAAAATTGTAAAAATGTGGACCAATATGTAAGACCCCGAGAAAAATGTCTTTTAAATGTTAATGGCCATCACTACAAAAAATGAATTATATTACTACAGTAAAATATTTAATTAAATCATTTGAAAATTTTATATGGTGCCCTAACTGGTTTGGCTCAGGGGATAGAGCGTCAGCTTGTGGACTGACAGGTCCCAGGTTCGATTCCAGTCAAGGGCATGTACCTTGGTTGCGGGCACATCCCTAGTAGGGGGCGTGCAGGGGGCAGCTCATGGATGTTTCTCTCTTAAAGATGTTTCTAACTCTCTATCCCTCTCCCTTCTTCTCTGTAAAAAATCAATAAAGTAGATTTTAAAACTGAATGAATGAATGAATGAATGAATGAATGAATGAAAATTTTACATGGTGTGCCCCCAAGCACCGGAACGTACAGTTCAGCTGACGGAAGCACAGACCGGAGAAAAGGAAAATGGCGGTGCCCTGTCAGTTCCGCAAATTGAACATGTGTTTCTTTTTCAGGGGGCACCCAAACCCATAGCCATCGAGCCATGTGCGGGGAACCGAGCCGCTGTCCTGACCGTGTTTCTCTGCCTCCCGAGAGGATCCTCCGGTGCCCCTCCCCCCGGGCAGTCAGGTAGGAGGAATGCTGAGCCATCGGCTTAAGTAAAACACACTGTCTGAACACAAACATTAAACAAAATGCCACACAGCGCCATGAGCACATCTACATGGTTCTCATTTAGAGCGTGGTAAACTTTTATTTGGCGACAAACTTCTACCCAAATATCTAGGTATCTGCATTGCTGTAAGTTCAGATCTTGTATTGCTTCTCTTAGAAATGCATATTGAATATGTGTCTGTCTGTATATGATACACACACATATGTGTGCTCCCTCCCCCCTCCACGTTTTTTGTTGTAATTACAGTGAGACATTTCCCTAGGAAGGCAAACAAGTTCTTGATCCTTTGGGTCAGTTTCTTTTTTTCCTGGGATGCGCGTCTTAAAAGATGCTAAATTGTAAGTTTAACCAGAAGTTTGTTTTATAAAAATGGAACCACATTAGCGAACCTGCTTGCATGTTGGAATGTTTCGGCAGCATCAGAGGATGATTGCTTGATGCAGCCATATCGTTGTTATTGAGGTACGTTCTTGCCCAGCCCAGTGGTTCAGCTGGTGAGCATCACCTGTGGGCCGAAAGGTTGCCGGTTTGATTGCCGGTTTGATTACAGATTTGGTCCCCAATTGGGGCAACTGATCCTGTCATGATGTTTCTCCCTCAAAATATTCCTCTCTCCCCATTCCTCTCTCTAGCAGTCCTCAGGTAAGAATTAAAAAAAAAAAAAAAGTATGTTCTTGCTGTCAGCACCAGTCACGTGGGGTTTGTGGGCCAGGGGACCTCAGGCACAGCCAACCATTTCCTCGGGTTCCCCTTTTCCCACATGAAAAGTGAGCCTTGAATTGTGGGGTAACTCACCACACGTAACCTTTTAAAGGCCCTCCCATTGCTGTCTGGTTGTCCATATTGCACACATGCCCAGTTTTGAGTATCGCTTTAATGAAATAACAAACCATGCTTATTTCTCACTTATCATATGTCCTATTCCGGTTGCCTACAATCCCTCATTTTTCTTTCTCCCAATTGTCGTCTCTAAAAACCTCTTCTGGAAATGGATGCTTTTTGAGGGTAAGGGTGATTTTCAATCTATCTTTCTGCTCAGTTTCTCTTTAAACGAAAAATAAAGCGCCAGAGCTCAATAACAGGAATTGATGGTGACCTCGACACTTCGTGTATTTTATCTTCTCTCGGTTCCCTAGTTAGCGTAGTTTATCTTTCCTTGACCTTACGCCTCACCTTCTTGATTTGTGTCCAACCAGACACAAAAACAGAAGCTACTTCATCCCTTACAAACCCGGAAGATACTCTTGTAACGGAATTTCTCCCATACGGGGACAGATGTTCTCCATTATCTTTACACTTGTCCTTTGGGATACACTTGTCCTTTAACGATGCAGGCGTGTCTACCCCAAGTTCATTGGTAGCTGCCCCTTCTCATACACAGAGTGGCTGCCTCCTCTCCTCTTAGAGCCACCGACGTGGACGGGATGCATAAGTAGGGTAGCTGGGCCCCGGTCAGAGAAGATGGATAATTATAGGAACTGTGCCCAGCTAATGGAAGTATTGTTTTAAGGCTGGGACTGTTTCCAGGGCAAACACTTCACTAATGAAAACAAGTCAATGTGATAGACACCGACGTGCTTCTAGATCCTTGACAAGATGACGTACCGATGGGCAGAGTGGAGGCGTCTGCCAATACTCTGTCCCTTTAACCTTTGAAATCTTTGTGACTGATCGGAAAGAGCCAAGGAGCCGTGTGGCCCATTACCTCAGCTGTGTTTTATTACGGACGCATCGGGATGGCTGGCGATAAGCTGGCCGAGCGCGCAAAAGCCTTAGAGAGGGCTTTGCAGAGTGGTTTCCTATTTCTGACATGTAATCCTCATGACGAGGCTGTGTTATAAGACTCATTGATAAGTAAGGAATCGAGGCATAGAAACCTTCAGATTTCTACACTTGAGGAATAATTGAAAAATACTAGATTATGAGGTGGAACAACAAAAAATGCTTCCTGTTTACAATCAGGTTAATTTTTGCCTGTGGTTTAGAGCAGAAAGCTTGTTTCTCCGTAATCCACAGCCAGGTCTTTACAAAGCCAAACATCCCAGGAAGTGCTGCAAATGCCCACAGGGTGGATACAAGCAGATAAAACCTGGAGCTAACGTACCATGCGGATGGAACTGTATTGAATATCTATGGGCATATTTCAGAATGAGCTCGTTTATTGTTTAAAAAAAAACACTAATGAACTTGTTTTCTAGCTATCCTTATAGGAGTTGGAAGATCCTTTGGTTTTACTTTTTCAAAATATGTTATTAACTGCTATCTGGAGTCTACTTAGGAATACATCAAGAACTATATTGATGGATGGCTAGTAGGATGGGTAGATGGACAGATGGCACAAAACAAGTACAGTAAATGTCAATGGTAGAATCGAGGTGGTGGGAATTCTTTCCCCTTGGTATATATTTGAAATGTTTTATAATAAGGTGTGGGAAACAGTAAAAAAAAAAAAATCTTTATTGAGTAAAAAAGTGTCTAAAAGAGACATTTTCTATTGTTCACATCTAAGTTTTCCTAAACAAGGCAAATTCTGACTCCAGTTTACAAACTGACTTATTTCCCCTCTTCATTAAGATGTTTGGTGTGAGCGCAGCCAATTAAAACTCGCCATCTGTGAGCCTCTGCTTATGAGAGGGCCCTGTCCATAGAAGCAGCAGCTCAGGGAAGCTTTTGATGGTGATGAGAGGAGACGGAGGGAGGACCTGTAGCAACCACCCCATCTCTGAGCCTCAGTGAGCAACAGCGAGCAAATGGACTAGCATTCAGTCAGTTCCCCACATTCCCCAGGGTTAATGCAGGGAGAGGCAGTTTGGGGGTGCTTTATGGACAGACTGCGGACCCCACCTCACCCCACCCCCACCTCGAAGGACAGAGCACCAGGAGTCTTCTCCTGGCACCTGGGCCATTGCCATCTCTAAATGTTAGCATACCTGTTCGGTAATTAATTCGCATTCATTATTAGATTGAAGGTCCTCTGTAACATTTGTCACAAGCTCTCTTTGGAAAGGCCGCTTGCTAAATGTCGAGTGATGCTCTTCCTAACGCACACGCTTCATCCCCGGGAATGCAGTCATTCAGGCGAACGAGTCGGCTGTGGATGTGGAGGATGCGGAAGCTGCTCTGAGCAGGTGGTCTCCCAGAAACTCAGTCTCCCCGCTAACAAATAAGAGAGTCTAAAACCTCCCAGGGGCGATTGTGCTCTTCTCTGTTCAGGAGCAGCGAGGACAGAGGAAATGGTGGCTTCACTGGAAAGATGGCGTTGTCTCTGGACTTCATTCTCTCCCGCCAGCAATCATCAGACAGGGACTGGGGTGTCCCTCTGACAGGTGTAAAGTCCCTTCCATGGCTCTGGTCTTCCCAAGGTCAAGGAGGACCTGCAGATTGCTCCTCACTTCACCCCACGCTAATCTCCTACGGTTGTCTTTCCTGTTATGAATGTAGGTGTTGGAGAGCAGTTCTCCCTCTGGGGGGCTGAGGAGAGTAAAAGCGAAAGCTTCCCTGTTCCCCCGAAAATAAGACAGTGTCTTACATTAATTTTTGCTCCCAAAGATGCACTAGGTCTTATTTTCAGGGGGTGTCTTATTTTTCCATGAAGAAGAATATGGTACACATTTATTGTTGAACAAAAAAAAAGGAAATTAATTACCTGAATATGGTACAGTAGTCGTCGTCATCACAAACCAGCTCACGGATGGGCCGCAGCACAGCCGGAGCTATTCAGGCAAGGGCGAGGTCTCTTTAAACCAGGAGTCAGACGCCTGACGGTAGCTTTGGGGGCCTTCTATTCCGGGGAGGTCTTATTTTCAGGGGGATGCCTTATATGACAGCGAGAGGCAAAATAGGAAGAAGGTCTTATTTTCAAGGGATGTCTTACTTTCCGGGAAACAGGGTATGAACCAGGCTTTTCACCCCATCCACCTGTTGCTTCACTCCTGGGTTTTCTGTGAGCAGCCACCGCCAGCCCAGCCGGCTCTCTCGGGTTAAGGTGGGACTTCTGATGTTGGCATGAGGACACCGGGTGGTCACTTCCTCTTCTGACCTCCACATGGCTGAGCCACTGACCTCCCCGTGAACACAGGGCACATCAGTCACTCTGTCGCGTGACGCTGAACAACCCAGCACGTCCCCACTCACCTTGGGCCACAAGGTCCCCTCGAGTTTCAGAATCACACGGAGATGCAGAGTGGACCAACGGGACACACCTCTTCAAAGTCTCCGCTGGAAGGATAATGACGGCTGTCAGTGTGTGATGAAGGATCATGTGTGTCGTGGTGGACGGGTCCTCCTAGCAGGACGCAGATGAAGTGTTTTCAGTGCCCGCATGTCCACTGCTGAGCAGGAGGGACGTGCTTCAGCAAACAATGCAATTTGGCCTCATGCGTGATCGCCTCGGACAGTGCCAAGAGGAAGAAGCTGCGAAGAGGCCTGAGGTTTTGGCATTTTTGTTCTTTAGGCGAGTTTGGGCAGGATGACCAGTTTTTGGTTTTTGTTTTTTTTAAATCTAGAAATAGTGTATAATGTTCAAAATGATAGTCTACCCATAGTGTGTGTCATGGGTAATAATGACAAAAAAAAAGAACTTTGGTTTAATTAAATGAAAAGTAGGTTGGAGAAAGAGAAGTAGGAATTCTGAGCTTTATATACATTCATTCTATACTTTATAGATATTATTTGCTTCATATACGTCTGAGCTTCATATACAGGTATTATATTATTATATGCTTTCTATACATATACACATAGAGGCACTTTATATACATGTATTGGTTCAACCATCTAAATGACTCTGCAAAGTATTATTATCCCAGTTTTACAGATTAAAAATAGAACTGAAACTCACTGTATTAAATGACACAAGTCATTTAATAGTGAATGAGCGAACCAGAATTCGAACCCAGCGCCACCCAGTGCTCAGCCCATGAGACTGTCCCTCCTCATCCCTGTGCTTCTCTGGATGAAGATCCGGGGCTACTCCAGATGGCCCTTATTCCTGACAAACCTCTCCCTGCAGAGTCAAAGAGGAAGGACATGAAGGATTCTGCTAAGCATTTGGTTTAAGGAGGCAAGAGGAACAGGTTTATGTTTCCTGGCGATGCAACCCCAGAAGTTTTGGGAAGTGCAAATACGTACGTGCCAACCTCACATCCGCTGATGAGACTGTGGCTCGGTGTGTTCACAGCAGTGGAGGGCCTGCAGGTACAGAGCAGTGACTCATGCCGGTGTGTGAGCTGCAGACTTGGTACCTGGATCCAGCTCTGGCACCCACCAACAGTGTGACCCCCAAGTCTCTGGGTCCTGTTTTCTCACGTGTAAAATGACGCCATCGGGTTAGATTCCCAGGATGCACTTCACTCCAACCTTACTGTACATTTCAGGCCAAGCCACACCAGTTGGGGTAAGAAGAGCAAATCACTTGTTGCTAAGAGGTACCCTTAACTTATCTTACCAGCTGCTGAGGCCCAGCGAAGAGATGATATTCCCCTACATTGCTTGGTAGTGATGAAACATAATTAGCACCGCTCCTTAAATTAAAAAAAAAAACACTTCATTTTATGAATGAAGCATAGTTCCCAGTCTTCTCAGCATGTTGAAAAGATGTCTATACAGTGGTACCTCGAGATACGAGTTTAATTCATTTCATAACCTTGAGGCGTGGGAAACTATGAGACGCTCGAGTCACGGTAAACTGGTGGGTCCTGTGCAGCCGGCCGATCCATGCGATGACTCCTATCTCAAATGTTGCTCTTATTTCAAAGCAAAAATCGCTCGCTGGATGGCTCGTATCTCAAAAATCTTATATGTTAGGGCACTCGTATCTCGAGGTACCACTGTAGTTCCTATTGCCCCATTTGTGGCATGAGAAGCAGGAAGCTCATGGAGCCCAGGAGAGGCAGGAGGTCTGAGGGAGTCGCAGCCGGGCTGGGAACTGGCTCTGGTCGCAGGCTCGAGGCGGTCAGTCCTCTTTCCCTGCAGCCGGATGTTAGAGCCACTGGAGAGTCTGGGTCGCTTTTCCCTCCACGCTCTGCCACTGCCTCTCCATACCTGTGGCCACACACCTGTGGACCGGCTCTTCGCACTCTCCTGTCCGAAGTGGCTTGAATCAGAAATGAACCCACTGAAAGCTGTCAGAACTCCACGATTGAGAAAGATCTGGCACAGCGGTTCTTTTACCCTCAAACCCGTTCTTCACAGAGAAGCACGGAAATGGGGCCATTTTCTGGCAAAATAAAGTGCCACGTGAGACAGAGAGCCCAGGGAACCAGAGAGATAAAAACAGCTGTCTGAGCTTATTGTTCAGCATGACTCTGTGTCCCCAGAATATATGTGCCTGATTACAGGGACCCTAAAATCACCAGTAGGAAACTATTTTAGCCTCTCTCCACATCACAGCTGCTGTGAATCGTCATTTGCTTCCTTTATTCATTGGCGAAGTATTTCGGAGGGTCTGCTATACAGCCAGACGCTGGAACAATACAGAGGTCCTTCCCTCGTCGAGTCACAGCCTTTGTGGAGATAAACATGCTGCAGGTAATCATGCAAATAGGCCCAGCATCACAGATCGTTGTAAGTGCGCTGGGCAGAGCAGACAGTGGCTGAGGGAGGTGACAGAAAGCGGAGGATCACGGGCTAAGCAGAGTGGCTCTCTACATCACCACAAAGGGATACGCAGTCATTGAAACACCCTTTCCTCCGTTCTCCTTGCCCATCACATCTGTGGTGTTTGACTGCCAATACTCGCCATCTTGCCCCTCACCTTCTGGAAACTTGCCCTCTCCGGCTGCTCCATGCCTTCATCTGCCTCAGGAACCTAGAGATAATGGATGAATATACTTGGAGATGATGGATACCGAGCACCTGACCTCTGTCCCTGGTCTGTCCATCGGCCTTCCATACAGGAGGCAGTGCTGTCCTACCCCATGCTCCCTCAGGGGACTTCTTAGCAGGTAACACCCAACTCTGTGCTCCCACGGGCACCTCTCACCTGTGGAGCAATAGCATCTCAATCGGGATTTGTTACTCTTTGTTTTTGTTTTTGTTTTTTCAACTAGAGGCCTGGTACATGAAATTCGTGCATGGAGGGGGGGTGTTCCTCAGCCCAGACTGCACTCTCTCCAATCTGGGACCCCTTGGGGGCAGTCGGAAATCCCTCTCACAATCCAGGACTGCTGGCTCCCAACCGCTTGCCTGCCTGCCTGATTACCTCTTACCCCTTTTACCTGAACACCCCCTAACCACTCTCCTGCCAGCCTGATAGATGCCTAACTGCTCTGCTGCTGGCCCAGTTGTCCCTAACTGCCCTCCTCTGCAGGCCTGGTAACTCCTAACCACTCTCCTTGTCAGTCTGGTCGCCCCCAACTGCCCTCCTCTGCTGGCTCAGTCACTCATAACTGCCCTCCCTACAGGCCTTGATCACCCCCAACTGCCCTTCCTTAAAGGCCTGGTCCCTCCAAATTGCCCACCCCTGCTGGCCTGATCACTCCCAACTGCCTTCCCCTGCAGGCCTAGTCCCCCCAACTGCCCTTCCCTGCTGCCTGGTACCTCCCAATCATCCTCCTCTGTCGGCCTGGTCACCCCTAACTGTCCTCCCTTGTGGCCGGGTTCCCCCAACTGTCCTCCTCTGCCGGCCTGATCGCCCCCAGCTGCCCTCCCCTGCAGGCCTAGTCCCCCCAAACTGTCCTCTTTTGTAGGCCTGGTCACCTCTAACTGCCCTCCCCTGCTTGCCTTGGTCCCCCCAAGTGCCCTCCTCTGCTGGCCCAGTCACCCCTAACTGTCCTTGCCTTATTGCCCATAACTGCCCTTCCCTGCTGGTAATCTTGTGGCAGCCATCTTGTGTCCACATGGGGACAGCCATCTTGTGTCTTGGAATGATGGTCAATTTGCATATTACTTTTTTGTTAGATAGGATGTACAGTCAATATTATTCTGTGTTCATTTAAAATGTGCAACAGAGTGGTTAAACCATCATATTTTTTACAGTGTTCCCCCTGATATCTCCAGTACTACCTGGCCCCACACGTGGTTACTGTCATACTATTGACTATATTCCCTGTGCTGTGCTCCCCATCCCATGACTGTTGTGTGGCACCGCACTGGGCCACTCGGTCCCTTTGTGGCTTTCACGGGGTCGCCCCACCCCTCCGCCTCCAGCCGCCATCAGTCCGTGCTCTGTATCCCTCAGCTGTTTCTGTTTCGTTGGTTTATATTTCTCTTTAGATTCCACATAAGAATGAAATAAGATGGAAGGCGTCTGCTCTTCTTTCGGAGGGAAGTCACTCTCCCTTCCCCCTCTCCCGTCTTTCCATGCCTCCCCCAGACCAGCTCTTCTCTGGTCTTCATAATGAAACGTCCATTCCCGAGTGGCTCAAGCTTGAAACCTTGGCACTGGCTTTCCTTCTCTCTGTCTCCCCTTTTCCACCCAAGGACTCACCAAGCTCAGAGGCCTCACCCCCAAGCAGAGGCCTCACCCCCATCCTTTTGATGTTCTTGCTCGCTCCCTCCCTTTGTTCAGGCGCTGGTTGCCTCACCTGGGCTTCTGCCAAAGGCGAGCACAGTGCTCGCTCTCCCTCCTCTTAAGCCTTTGCTGACGCTGCACTGCCTGTGGAAGTAAGAGCAGACGTCTCCTCCAGAGCGTGGTCCTCCCTGACCTCTCCTCCCCCTTCCTGCGGGCTGAGCACCCACAGGGTCCTGGGTGACCCCGGCCTCCCTGCACAGCTCCACGGGCAAGCCCGTTGGGGCCCTTGGGCAATGATTTTTAACCTCGGGTCCTCTCTTTCCTTCTCTGTAAAAGGAGGAAGATGACTGGGTAGAATTTAATCCTCTGTATGATTGCTGTTAAGCCCGCAGTTCCACATAGATGTTCCTTCTGGGATTCCATGAGCATACATGTGTGGTCTGTGTCCCCACTGGTTCTTTGTATGGACTGTCCTCTCCCTCTCAGTTGCCTGTTTGCAAAGCCCCATTCAAATGCCACGCCCTCTTCCAGGAAGCCCTTTCTGTTTCTTCCGTAGAAATTGGACATTATGTTTTGATCATTCAGGTAGGATTGAAGCTATGTATCTTAGGGACTACATTGAAGCCAGCACCGTGCCTTTGGTGAAAAATATCTATTGGAACTCAGTTGATCAGATTTAAGGTTCATGGAAAATCTGACCATCAGCGAAAGAGGACACAGATGTCCACATATTAGTTATGCTCAGGACAGATAAACTCACAAAGTACATCTGGCAAATAAAAAGTGCCAATTGCTGTTTTTGTTACCAGCAGTACATGCCATTCATTGTGAACGTGCTCTGTGCTCTTTACCCCTCTCTTGCTTCTCGCTTCTCTTTCCCAGAGGAGGAAAATGAACCTCGTCTTACTTATAACTTCCACCCACAGCCACACAGTAAATAAGCAATGGCACCAGCATTTGAAACCGGGAAAATCTCATACTAGAGGGCTCTTTCCAACCTTTTTTCTCTTTTTTTGCGGGGGAATGGGAGATGTTTTTATTATGGTTAAAGACCACTAGCCAGGAGCTGTTGGGGACAACACAAGCCTTTTCCTTTGACCAACCAGGGTCACTGTAAAATGACATAGCCAGTGCCCTCCCATTTGAGGTTTAAAATTTTGTCTCGGTGCCCTTGTTCATTGAGGGGCACTGACTGCCCTGTAAAGAAAACAAAGACAAGAATGGGTAAGCAACTGGGAGAACAGTGACCCACACGCCTGATTAACAGGCCGCAGAGTGAGTAAAATACAGTGGTACCTCGAGATACGAGTGCCCTAACATATGAGATTTTTGACATACGAGCCATCGAGCGAGCGATTTTTGCTTTGAAATACGAGCAACATTTGAGATAGGAGTCATCGCGCGGATCGGCCGGCTGCACAGGACCCACCAGTTTACCAGGACTCAAGCGTCTCATGGTTTCCCACGCCTCAAGCTTAGAACGAATTAAACTCGTATCTCGAGGTACCACTGTACCCCAAAGTGCCCTCGCATCCTCTCCAGGCAGGGCAGCGAGAGACCCTCTCCTAAACAGAACTTTCGGGCCTGAGAAATGAGACCACGCGCTTGGGAGCGTGGCCAGCACATTTTTCTTTTCTTTTGCTTCTCCCTCCTGCCACCCTTTCAGGTATTTCTCGAAACGACCAGTAAATAATTACTGTGGCCAAAGAGAAAAATAGGAAAAAGCAAGCGCCTCCACAAATCAACTTACAAAGCCAAAGGGGAAAAGCAAGGTTTGTTTGGAATAAGCAAGCTGCCTTTGAAGCAGCAAACTGAGGATTGTGTGGGGCTGGCAAAGGCGCTCAGGCTAAATCCCTCCGCTCCCCACCCCAGGCATCGGCACCAGCGCCGCCTCCAAGGTCTGTGTCTTACACTGCCAATTAGGAAGACATTTTCCTTTTAATTGGTGGTGAATTAAACAGGCCTGCTTTAGACGGCTTTAGAGGAATTTAGCAGAAGCCTCCCGCCTGCATTTAACAAGGATGGACAGGTAATCCGGGCTGTCGGAGAACTTGAGAAGTTTGGATGCTGTAGAAGCGACCTTCAGAATCTTCTAATTCTCTCTCGCATGTTTGCAAAAGAGAAAGCGAGGGAGCCAGGGACAAGAGAGACTCGGCCGAGCTACCTGATCAGGGCCCAGAACCAAGGCCTGGACCTGTTAGGCAGCGTGTTTATGCTGCCCCATTGCAAAAGCTAATGAGAGAGCCGAAACCGGTTTGGCTCAGTGGATAGAGTGTCTGCCTGCAGACTGGGAGGTCCCAGGTTCGATTCCGGTCAAGGGCATGTACATTGGTTGCGGGCGCATCCCCAGTGGGGGGCATGCAGGAGGCAGCTGATCGATGTTTCTCTCTCATCGGTGTTTCTGACTTTCTATCCCTCTCCCTTCCTCTTTTTGAAAAAATCAATAAAATATATTAAAAAAGAAAAAAAGCTAATGAGAGAAAGACAAGAGTAATGGTCCACTTTTCACCAGAAGGCAGGACTGCACACCTCTGCCGCTGGGGCCAGAAATCGCAGGCAGAAGGAGCTAAACCCCTGGATCAGAAAAGGAAGGAACCTGAGAAATACTTCCTCTTCCAGCAAATGGACGGGAATGTTCAGGAATGCAGGTCAGGGTCCCTGGCACTTCCTTCTTCTCACAGCACCGTTTTCCGGGACCACTTCCCAGGGCCGGTGGTCCTTGGCAAATCCCGAGGGCGTAGACTCAGGTCTCAATAAAAATTCTCCCTTTCACTGATTTCATCTCCGGCCCTCCCTTTACTGTAAAGTATCTAAAAGGTGTTCTTGACTTTATGATTTCATTCTTTTTTTTTTTTACATTACATTATTTTATTTATTTTTTGTTGACATATTGCAGATGTTTTCCATTACTGCCCCTCCTCCCCCTACCCACTTCCCCAGCTATTCACCACCCTGTTGCCCATGTCATTCATGGGCTACGCATGTAACACACACACACACACACACACACACTCACACACATGTATGCCAGTCTGTCCCCTGCTTCCGGTCTTATTTTGCGGTCAGTTCGTTTGGTTCCTTAAATCCCACCAATGCTGAGATCGTGTTGAAAGGCCTGGTGGGGACCAAGCCCAGAGGTAGTGTGTAATCCTCACTGTAATCAAGGCAGCAGCTTATAACCATGGTAACTCCTTCAGCCACAATGGCCTTTCCTTAAGGGGAAGATGTAACTGCCCTCTGGAAAGTCAGTAATTTACCCACCGCCTTTTCGCCCGCCTCTTTCTTTGCAAATAAACTTGACCGTGTCAGTGGGGCCTGGTCCCTGGGTCATCGGTTCTTGCCCCCTGAACCTGTTTGACATTATCTGAGCAGAACCGCGCAGGCCCAGAGGTCTGGCCGCAGTGTCCATACCTCCAGGCCCCTTCATTCCCCGAGCCAAGCCGGGATCGTGAGATCAATAGCCGGACTGGGCCGCCCGCCCCCCCTGGCTCCCCATCCCAGTGACAAATGACTCCTGAAGTGCCCTGTGCGGCAATTAGCTCCGAATGGAGAGCCGTAACGGGAAGGGGCCGAGGCCCATTTGTATTCAAAACTTGCCCGGCGGAGTGGAGAGGAAACCGCTGTCCGTATTAATAGACACATAAAGTGTATAAATGGGATAATTCCGCTTCACTCTGCGTGCATTCCGTGGTGCAGCTGCAGAGACCCGCAGGTAGGAAGGGCACGAAGTGACATCTGGCCCCGCCAGCCGCTGGCAGCCACAGCTGGGCCCGGGCCAGAGACTCTCCAGACTCCCCAAAAGGCAGACCCACAACTTCCGGGCTGTTCCTTCTGCTGTTGAACAGTCTTCACTGCAATTCGATCCCATTTTCTTTCTTCTTCTTCTTCTCACCTCTCCAGAAACAGAGCAGTAGGAGCCTGGCTGTGCTCCTCAGAGTACCCTGTCAGGTGGCAGAAGGCAGTGTTTGTTTTTTAAAAATTATATTTTTATTGATTTCAGAGAGAGGAATGGAAAGGGGGAGAGAGAGAGAAACACGAATGATGAGAGAGAATCATGGGTTGGCTACTTCCTGCACACCCCTCACTGGGGATCGAGCCCACAACCCAGGCATGTGCCCTGACCAGGAATCAAACCTTGACCTCCTGGTTCATAGGTCGACGCTCCAGCACTGAGCCACACCTGCTGGGCGAGAAGGCGGTTTTGAAATCACCTGCCAGCCTGTAGCTCAAGTTCAATCCAGTGCTCCCAGCCCTTCCGTCCTTGGGGGGAAGGCGGTTTTGAAATCACCTGCCAGCCTGTAGCTCAAGTTCAGTCCAGTGCTCCCAGCCCTTCCGTCCTTGGGGAGAGCCTGTATCTACCAGCGTGGGCCACTGTGCGGCTCCGAGGCTGCTCTTCACCTTCCTGAGTGTCACTGGCTCAGGAGCCCGGGTGGAAAGGGACTCTGGGGGTAGTTCTGCCCTTTGTCTGACAGTGAGGAGCCCGAGTTCTCGGGGCTCACGTGGCAGGCCAGCGCTAGGACCCAGAACCCAGGGGCCCTCCTGGGTTGCTTTCTCAGTGCAAAGCCTCTGTTAGAACTGACTGCCCATCTGCTGGCTACTTTCCACTCGCCCTTCAGTAGGACTCTGTTCCTTCCTGACCTTCTCCGCCATTCTGCAATTGTATTTCTGCCTTTTTTTTTTTTCACTAAAAGGGGGAGAAGTTTGCTTCTCTGGTGTCGTCAGGTCATTTTTGGAGTTTCATCCTATCCTTCTAAACCCCTTCTCATGCCCCATGCCCCATGCGCGTCATCTGCCAAGAGGGTGACTTTGAGGGGCTATTAAATGCCTCACTCCACTAGGCTCCTAAGTGCCTGTGAAGGACCCCCTGTGTGAATACCCCACACCTCTGTCCCTTTGCAGGGGCCAGTTTCTCTCCTTGGGCCGTGCTCCCTCCACACCCAACACCCATACCTCTTTCTTTTCACCAGGAGGCTTGCTAATCCAAGGGTCACTTCCTCTGTGACACTTGTCCCCATCTCTACCCATCCTCAGTCCACCACTTGGGTTTTTATTTCCTACTATAAAATATTTAGTGCCCTCTCTGTTCCCCACGGCCAGGCTCCCATTAGGAATTGGCTCCTTCTTTATGGTTCTATCTCCCAGAGTGGTGCCTAGAATATGATAGAAACTCAATCTATTTGCTTTCTCTTTGTCACCTGTCTTCATTGGCGCTAACTTCTCAGAGTCCAGCTCTTAAGCTGGCTGTGAATTATCATTTTGACCTCATTTTGTCCAGGTATTTGTTATGTGTACCTGACTATAGATTAATGGTAGATGCTTCTCAGGGTTACATAGTAGATCGCCTGCCTGGCTGGGCTGACTCGGCGGTTGAGCGTTGACCCAGGAACCAAGAGAGGTCGCTGGTTTGATTCTCGGTCAGGGCACATGCCTGGGTTTCCAGCTTGATCCCCAGTGGGGGCCATAGAGGAGGCAGCCAATCGATGACTTTCTCTCTCATCCATGTTTTATCTCTCACCACCACCCCTTTCTCTCTAAAAAACCAATAAAAATATATTTTAAAATAAGCAAATAGCAGAAAGCCTTCTGGATATCTGGTCTAAAATGTGGCTTAAGAAATACAGTGGTACCTGAAGATACGAGTTTAATTCGTTCCATAACCTTGAGGCGTGGGAAACTATGAGACGCTCGAGTCGAGGTAAACTGGTGGGTCGTGTGCAGCCAGCCGATCCACACGATAACTCCTATCTCAAATGTTGCTCATATTTCAAAGCAAAAATCTCTCGCTCGACGGCTCGTATCTCAAAAATCTCGTATGTTAGGGCACTCGTATCTCAAGGTACCACTGTAGGATGAAAACCTGTCCTATGGTCAAACAATGACGTTCTCACTGGTAACTAAGACTGTGGCTCAGCCCCACCCTAGAGACACAGGTCGTGTTGGCCATTTTGCGATCTGTGGGTTTTTTCTGTTTAAAAGATTTCTTTGCGTTTTTGTTTTGTTTTTCACATATGAAAACCTCTCTGGTTGTTGGGTCATTCACAAGATCGTTGTCTGGTTCTTTCTAAGACCCTCCTTTTTCCTCTTCTTAAAAAACGAATGCTTCAGTGTTTGTGTTCTCGGTGCTGTAAGCCAGGTCAGAGTCCCTGCCCAGACGCTGCTCCTGCTGCTTGGCCCGCCCGTCCACCGCGCCTTCGGTTCTTGCCTCGTCACCTGGCCTCCGTGTCCTTCGTTGCCGGTTCTCAGATCACTGCCGTGCTTTAAGGCTGCGATTTTTCAAACACCTCAAGTGTCTCCATTCTCAGCATCATTTGTATTAGCCTCTTGCGTGTAAAAACAAGTCAGTCTCTAAAGCTTGGTGCATTACAGATGACCTTCTGGTTCCCTTTATGTCTCCGGTGGGTCACTTTCTAGTCTTGGTGTTAATGCCTTTCACTCTCCCCAGCCCTTCAGAACTTTTTCCCTCAATTTTAATTTTCCGTCTGCATTTAAAGTATTCGCAAGAAATGCAAATTCAAACATTACTGAGATATCACTCCTCACCTATCATTTCTTCACCTTCTTCTTCACCTATTATGCTGGTGAAACATACCACTTCTTCACCTATTACGTTGGTGAAAATTAAAAGTAGCGTAGCACGTGGCTGGTGAGGATGCAAACTGGTTCGGCCCCTTGGAGGGGAGCGTGGCATTATCTGAGAAAATGACACTTGCAATCTGTGACCTCACACTCCCACTTCCAGGAATACAGTGGTACCTCGAGATACGAGTGTCCTAACATACGTGATTTTTGAGATACGAGCCGTCGAGCAAGCGATTTTTGCTTTGAAATACGAGCAACATTTGAGAAAGGAGTAATTGCATGGATCAGCCGGCTGCACACGACCCACCAGTTTAGCGCGACTCAAGCGTCTCATAGTTTCCCACGCCTCAAGGTTACGGCACGAATTAAACTCTCATCTCGAGGTACCACTGTATATGCTAAAAGCTGCCTCCAGCTATATGAAACTATGTGGGCATTGGTTATTCATTTCAGCATTGTTTGTAATCACACCATATTGGAAACAATGTAAATGACCATCTATAGGGAATTAGTAAAATAATATATGGTACCCACAGTGGAGTAGAGTACTTGTGAAAAAAAAAAAAAGTGTCTCTGTGAACTATAATGAAATTACTTCCAGGATATATCAAGTGAAAAATGTCAAGTGCAAAGGAGTATCTAGAGCAGCAATTTTCAACCTTTTGCATCTCATGGTGCACATAAACTAAGTACTAAAATTCTGCAGTATACCAAAATACATATATTTGCCTGTCTGACAAAAAAAAATAGGTATAATTTTGATTCATTCCCACCGGACAGCTATTGTGTAGGCTGTCATTTTGAAATTTTTCGATGTAAGGGAAAAGAGGTCAGTGCCCCTGACTAAATAGTCGGGTATTACAAGTTTTAATAATTCTTGAAAACCGCTGACCCAGACAGAGTGTGCTGTCCTTCATGTCAGAAGTAAGGAAAGCATACTGAAATCTGCTCAATTTCGTGAAAGGTTATCAGAAAGATAAAGCAGAAACTAATGAATTGGTTACATACAGGAAGTGGAATAGAAATTCAGTATAAAAGAAGAATAATAGAGGGAGGAGTGGGGTGAGGAAGGAGAGACACTGAGTCTACCTTTTTGAATACCTCTAACTCTGAGAAACATTGTAATGTTTCACATACCCGATAAACAAATACATAAAATCAGGATGCAGGGAACCCAAAATGTTACAGAAACCATAAATAAATGAAGGTGACTGCATTACAAATGAACAATATGGCTGCACTGTGGGAATACAGAAAGAAAACAGCAACCTAAGTTACTTTGAAAAATAATATTTTGACTAAAGCTAACAGCAGAAAGGACCATATGCAAACAGGGTCTGGGTTAGCGATTCTGACACTATGTCTATGCCGGGATTGAACAAAGAGGTAAATACACTGTAGATCATGAAATCTTGGTGTTCGCTGTCAGAAATAACAGGATACAGTTGACAAAAGTGAGAAGGGTGAAATGAACTCTGTGACCTTGGATTGCAATTAGAGGGATTAGCATGAACTCAATCACATACAGGTCGGTGCATATAGAAATACAGGTGTGCGTGTGGGTTCGTGTATGTATATGTGTTTCTTAGCTGTTTCCACTGGAAGGAGCCGGAAGCAGTAAAACCTCCTCAGCAGTGAGTGCGCTCAGCACCCACCACTTAGCCTCCTAACACCTTTCTCCAGTAAAGGGAAGCAGGGTCTTCTGGAGAAGTGGTTGACACCAAAAGTAGGAAGGGAAAGTGCAAGTGGAGTTTGGGACATCTTATGGCTCAAAAATTGACAACATGTTGAGACGACACAGGAGCCCAGCTGAAGGAGCAGCCCGTTGCCAAAGCTGGGGCACCCTGAACAATGAAATAAGTATATCATTGGATTGTAAGTCAAAGAAAACGTGACTGTGTAGTACTACCATCCTATATAATGAAGAGCTAATATGCTAATTAGACCGAGCAGCAAAACGATCATCCGGACGAAGCCAGGGCTGCAAGGATCAGGCGAGGCAGCCAGGGCTGTGAGGGCCGAACCCCTTAAATGAATTTCGTGCATCGGGCCTCTAGCAGATATATAATGAAAGAAAGAAATAAGTGAGAGAGAAGGGGTGGCTCTCCTTCACAGTGTAATTCCAGTTAATGAACCAACAGCAATAACAGAGACAAATAGCACGTTTGTAATGATCAGGCAAGAACCGTTGATGGAATCTGAAAGTTATGGGAGATGGTATATCGTAAAACGGCACAATTTCATAGCCTCAAAGCATCTTCCCACAGGCATTGATTAGCTACCAAGGGAAACGTGAACTTATAGGAGAAAAGTGTGGCAGATGTGACCTTCCCCAAATGATCGAAGATGGTGTCATCAGTATTAAGACATCCAGAAATCATGTACCCCTGATATGTTGCACTACAAAGACCAAAACGTCACTTCTATGCTGTTCCTGCAAAATGCATAACACCTAACACCAACGTGACCACTGACAAAAGGTCAGGCAACCCAAACAGAGGGCCGTCTACAAACCCAAGGCACCACGACTCTTCCAAAGTGTCAAGGTCATGAAAGACGAGAAAGACCGATTGGAGGAATTCACACCAGTGGAGACTAGGGACATCTACATGCAGTGACATCCCCACATAAACCCTGGACCAGAAAGAAAACAGTAGCGGGAAAACTGCCGAAATTCCAGTAGGGCCTGTAGCTTTGTCAGCAGTATTCTATCAATGCCCACTCCTTTTGGACGCTTACACCGTGACGATGTAAAGTGCTATCATTGGGGGAAGCTGGACTAAAGGCAATGAGAACTCTGGACTCCTTTGTAACTTTTCTGCAAGTCTAAATTTCTTTCCAAGTGAAAAGTTTATGAAAAGTATTTCTCAGGCTTCTTCTGCAAATGGGCCATATTCTAAACATTCATCTATAGGTTTAAGCTAGCTCTCTCTCACTCTCTCTCTCTCTTTTTTTTTTTTAATAGAAAACTAGAGGCCTGGTGCATGGGATCAGGCTGAAACCAGCAGTCTGACATCCCCCCGTGGGATGTAGCAGTGCCCAACTGGCAGGTGGCTGGGAAGGAGGACCAGCCAGGGCCGGGATGAGTGGCAGAGGACTGCACCTCTCATCCCTCTGCCACTCATCCCGGCCCTCTGGGCCTGCTCGTTAGCACTGCCGTGGAGGCAGGAGGCTTCTGACTGAATGCCATTCCTGCTGTGGGAGAGCACTGACCACCAGGGACAGCTCCTGCATTGAGCATCTGCCCCCTGGTGGTCAGGGCACATCACAGCAACTGGTCATTCTTGCCATTCAGTCATAATGGTCACTTAGGCTTTTATATATATAGATGTAGAGCAGTCGTTAAAGCTCTTCCTCAGAATTCCCAAAGCAAATCTTCTATGCTCCACAGACTTAAATATTTAAGGCAGGCCAGTCCCAAATAAGCTCCTTATTGGATTAAGATCTCTCTAGCCATTATTATGAGATATGTTATCATATAACTAAGACTTCAATTTTTAACTTAGCATAACCAAATGCCAGCGTTAGGGAGAGCCACAATTTTCTCGGCACCTGCCGGGACAGCCGCTATCCCAGGCGCTAATACATGTATATTAAACCACTTAATTTTCCCACTACAGCCCATGAGGGAAATTGTCTCTGTTTCACAGCCTTAAAAAATCCAAGCTTCAGTAAGGTCATTTTACTTGCCAAAAGTGTTTTACGAGCAAGGATTTGAGAGCCAGCAAGTTTTAGTACTGGTATTAGAAGTACCGTATTTTCCGGCATATAAGACGACTTTTTAACCCAGGAAAATCTCCTCAAATTCGGGGGTCGTCTTATACGCCGAGAGTCATCTTATAGGGCGAGAATATCCCAAACTCTATATTTTAACTGGAAAAGTTGGGGATCGTCTTATACGCCCAGTCGCATTATATGCCAGAAAATACGGTAAATCTTCTGGTCCATGTGCTGAGCTGCCCTATTGCCCAGTCTCGGGGGCTCCCTCTGCCAGGCCACTCGCACACCTAATAGGGATATTGAAAAGGAGTAAATCGCCGATACCGGTTTTGCTCAGTGGATAGAGCATCGGCTTTCAGACTGAAAGGTCCCAAGTTCGATTCCGGTCGGGGGCATGTACCTTGCTTGCGGGCACATCTCCACTGGGGTGTGCAGGAGGCAGCTGATGGATGTCTCTCTCTCATCGATGTTTCTAACTCTCTATCCCTCTCCCTTCCTTTAAAAAAAAAAAGAAAGAAAAGGAGTAAATCTTACAGGTGCCCCGTGGGAGACTCTTGAATCTTCCCCTTGACTCTTGAACTACGTATTTTCCTTTATTTTGCTCATGGGAACATCTTATTCTTAAAATATTAAATTTTATATTTTAATGGGTAAAGCAGAAAGTGTTGAACTTAAAATGCAACATATATTTACTGAATGGTTGGCCCTTACAATGTATTGCCAGATTTGGGGTGATCATTTTGAAAAATTTTAAGCATTTTGAGATCACGATGAGACTAAGAAGCTTAAAAACATCCTTAAGTTATGTTGAAATGAACATCTCCTGAATCATTATTGTAGGGGAGCCAATATGCAAATGTCATTTCTATTATGGCTTTTTCTCCACTTACAAAATATATCCAACATGTGTAAAATGAGCAGACATACCCACATCCCAAAACAAACCACAAAACCTACCATGTATTGGGTATTTGCTATGAGTGAGTTGTTACCTTAATTGCTTTATTATATTTTCTCATTTCATCTTGTAATAATCCTCTAAGTTAGATACTACTCTTTGTCTTTTACAAGCTAAGAAAACTGACGTTCAAAAAGTTGCCAGTAGTTTATAGAGCTGATCGCAAAGAATCAGGATTTGAATCCAGTTTCTTTCTGAATCTACACTATATGCTTGTAATCCCTCTGCTTTAAAGTTTCCCTGGCAGAAGTATTAAGTACAGCACAGAAAACTTAGGAGGCGAAAAAGGCACTTACATGAAATATATGAAGCTTACATTTAATTTGCTCTACTTTACGATCTGGGGGGAAAAAAGAAAAAGAGGGATTTGAAAGAACGATTCGGAGATCAAACCTTATTTTATATTTTGTCCCAAAACACTTCAGATCCAAATCCAAGGCCTCGCCGCTGCTGCCCCACATCCGCCCGCGTCTGTAATTGGAAAATTCACATCAGCTGCTTCCCCGGCAGCTTAAGATGCCAGCTTTAGAACATTCTGGGCGTTTCAGCCTTGCTCGGACTAATTGGTCCAATCCATAAAATGCTAATGAAAAAAATAAATCCGAACCTTTCCCACAGTAACTCTGAATTCTGACCACAAAGATTAATGTAACGGCCCTTCCGAAATCCCTCAATTATCACACCGTTAAAAAAAGAATCCTATAAAAATTTTAAAAAAAAACGTATTTGTCTTTTATAAAGGCATTAGGGTTAAACTGGTAATGTAAGGATTACCAAAACTCTAGTTGCCAATGTTCACTGTTTTATGAAAGGAAACTCCACTGTTAAATGGTCTCAGGACAGCAGAATTGCCTGTTGTCACTTGCTGCCTTTAATACCATCTTTATTTTTTTTAAATATATTTTATTGATTTTTTACAGAGAAGAAAGGAGAGGGATAGAAAGTTAGAAATATCGATGAGAAAGTGTCATTGATTAGCCGCCTCCTGCACGCCCCCTACTGGGGATGTGCCCGCAACCAAGATACATGCCCCTGACCGGAATTGAACCTGGGACCTTTCAGTCCACAGGCCGAGGCTCTATCCACTGAGCCAAACCGGTTTCGGCTTTAATACCATCTTGATAACACATCTAGGAATGGCAAGCAGCGACCTGCTCCAGCGTTAGCCGCTCTCTAATGCCAAAGTCAGCGGCAGCTTCCCTTCATTGGCACCATCTTGGGGGCGGAAGGGTGGTAGACACAAGGTCAAAGCCTGCTTGCTCGGGGTTCCTGTAGGCTTTCACTCCCTGAACTGCCCTTTTCCCTCTGCCAGTCTCAATGCCACTGGCATAAGAGGAGCAGACAGTTAGAGTCCCTCTTGCTCCGTCCCCCTTCTTGTGTAGCTCATCTGTTTAAATATCTCCACAGAGTGAGACCTCAGAGTCTCACCATACTCGTTTTCAGCTCTTAATTCCGTTGGTGTTTAAAATGTGGCTACTCTGTGATTGACTTTTTTCTTCACTTCTTTTTCCTTTTCATTACATTTATTGGGGTGACACTGGTTAAGGAAATTATACAGGTTTCAGTCTCCAGCTGTCACCATTTATCCCCTCTACACCCTCCTCCACCTTCTTTCACCATCTGCCCCCAGCATTCAGTGTGGTGATTGCTGAGTTTCCTCTCTTTCTTTTTCCTCAATCCCTCCACTTGCTTAGAAATGTGCATTGAAATGATTTGACTGTTTATATTTGCAGGAGCCAAGAATCCCCAGTACAGTGGTACTTTGAGATACGAGTTTAATTCGTTCTGTAACCTTGAGGCGTGGGAAACTATGAGACGCTTGAGTCGCGGTAAACTGGTGGGTCATGTGCAGCCAGCCGATCCTAGCGATTACTCCTATCTCAAATGCTGCTCATATTTCAAAGCAAAAATCGCTCGCTCGACAGCTCGTATCTCAAAAATCTCATATGTTAGGGCACTCGTATCTCGAGGTACCACTGTATTCGGTGGGAAAGAGCTCCATGAGGTTGGTGACCAGGTGCTTGTACTTGTACATGCACCCGTGCACACGCCCATACTCCCCGCACACACAGATGCTGAGCCTGAGGGGGTGGCCGAGGGGGTGGGGGATTGAGATCTTTCTCTTCTGTCCACTTCACCCGCCTCCCACCACACCCACCCCCACATCTGCCAGCTCTTCCTCCCAGGGCGCATGGGTATTTACGTTTCATTGGATGGTTTTCTGATTGTATGTTCTATTGGCTGGTCTTATCATTTTAGAGAGTTTGGAAAAGAGAAACCCAAACCTTGCAACTCAGAGAGAACCAGCAAAAGGCAGGTGCCCTCTCAGGACTTTGACACAGTCAGACTCTTCCTTTTTACTTAGAGGACATGGTTTTCCAGGAAGTTCTGTATTCTGCTTTTTAACTGAATGTTATGGAATGAGTATTTCTGCGTCTTTAAAAATTCTCCAGAAACATAATTTTAATGCCTGCATAATATTGCATTTTATGGGTGTAACATAAACTTCTTAATTGGGCTCCTCTCCTTGGTTATTTATGTAGTTTCAAGCCTGCTTCTTCGTGTGTGTGTGTGTGTGTGTGTGTGTGTGTGGTAAACAATGCTCTGAGAAGGATTCTTATGTAAAATTTTTTCCCACATCTCTCATTACTTCCTTAGGATATAATACTCCTCCTGAAACTGGTGGTTATGAACCTTTTTTTTTTTTTTAAGGTTTTCAATACATATTGTTAAGTTGCTTTTCAGGAAAATTTTACCGATTTATATTTAGCCAACCGAGGCATTTTGAATGTCATGAAAACCGCTGTAATAAATTACAGGCACATCCCCTCCCTAATGAAAAAGCCCCTGGGACAGAGGGAAACAGTGAGATTCCACAATCGATGGATTCATGGCCACTCACTAGTGACAGGCCTCACGGTCAGCAAACCAGAGGCCTCAGGAGGACATGTGGTGGATGGCACCTGAGGTCACACCAGGCCACCCGTTAGCTTAGGAAGAAGCTGGAACTAAAGCTCGCTGAATACACCTTGTGCATCTGACAGTGTGCACTGTATTAGTCACCCCCACCTGCATCCTAGAAGCTTGGGGGGCCCCCCTTCACTTGGATTCTTCCCAATGGACTGCACCCTGAGACCCCCAACCCGCATGACCGAGTCACCAGGTTGCAAAGCAGAGATTATTATCCCCATGGAAAGTGGAGCCTTAACCAATCCGTCTCTGCTTGACGGCTGATAATATCATGAGTATGTACATCAATCAAGCCTGTATGAAAGGCCGTAAAACACGGAAATGGCTAAGAGCATGGACTCTGGAGCCAGGCTGCCTGGTCCTAATCCCTCGCTCTCCCACTTAATGGCCGTGTGCTCTTGGGCCACACACTCAGTATGTCTGTGCTTTACATTTCTCACCTGTAACCTGAGCACAATAATAGTTCTTTCCCTTTCGAACTGCTGTGAGGACTAAATGGGTTAATACATGTAAAGTGCTAGGATCTCCTTGGTTAGTTCTCAGGCCCATAGTAAATGCTACATAAGAATCTCCTGCATTTATTATTTCAAGTAAGAATTAGCTTCAACAGATGAACCGTCAGGTGATCAAAATATTTTAAAGCAAGTGTTAATAATAGGAAACTTTTATTCACTCTGTGGATAATGGGAAACCTTACTCAACTGTATTCTCCAGAATATTCTGGTTCTGTAAAGTTTTTTTATACTTAGTAAACTTTCACATCTCTAAGAAATATTTAAAAGCAGTCTCTTAAACTAGAGACAAAAACCCATCAGTATTACTATCTCATCTGATTCTCTTCCCTCTAATATGAAAGAAAAAATATACTTTATCATCAAACATTTTTAAAAAGTCTAGCCCTCCAAGGCAAAGGATTTCCTAAGTTAATACTGAAAAAGCACAGAACTTCCGGGTACTCTCTCAGTCCATACGTAACAGTGGCAGTAACAACCAAAGGCATACTTCCTTTCAGAATGCTTTGTTGTTACTGTGTTTAGCCATGCCTTTTCTTCCAGCCTCATCAGCGTGAGGCTATGAGGGAGGGTGTAGAACTTGACCTTTGCAAGCCTGGAAAAGCTTGGTCAGATTGATCCTTCATGTCCTCATTGCACTTCCAACATTGAACCATCTGAAATCTAATTCTGCCGAATGGTCCTGGTGAGCTAGTGAGCTAAGTGAATACACATTCAAGGAAAGGAACTACTCAAAGGATCAGGAACCATTTCACTGGCAGAAAGCCGGCCATGAACTTGAGGGTCTATAACAGCGGTTCTCAACCTGTGGGTCGAGACCCCTTTGGGGGTCCAACGACACTTTCACAGGGGTCGCCTAAGACCATCTGAAAACACAGGTATTTACATTATAATTCATAACAATAGCAAAATTACAGTTATGAAGTATGGTTGGGGGTCACCACAACATGAGGAACTGTATTAAAGGGTCGCGGCATTAGAAAGGTCGAGAACCGCTGGTCTATAATACCTGGGCCCTCATGGATAATTGAAAGTCATGATGTTCCAGAGAGCTTTAATTGAGTATTTGGAAGTCTGTCTGAAAATAAAGGGAGGCGACTCAATGAGACTAAGCACCACCACACTGCGCAGCATAAATCTTCAAAGGAAGAGCCCTCATTAAAAAGATAGATGGCGCTCCCTGAACTTGGCCATGCTCGTTGTGTGATGCCACTGGGAAGACGCAACCATCTCTAATCAAATAATTTAAACTCCATGCCGAGGTTTCAGAGGGGCTTCTCCCATTTTTTTTCTCCCGCCGCTTGTGTTGGGGAGAAAGCCGTGCAAATGATTCAGACACCCATCAGATTTATCATCCCGTGCCTTCCGATGACATCCATCTGTTTATCTAAGAGGCCATTAAAGACTTATTGAGTTACAGCACGGGGGAGAAAATTGGGTTATCATCTAGGTTAAATCCAATTCTTGCATCTGCCATCTTCTCGGCGTCCGCGGCGTGTTCTGAAATTGCCCTGCCTTTGCAGACCCGCGCTACAAGAATACATTTGCTCTCGAGCCTTTTTTTCTGTCATTTCTGGAGAATTTCTAATGCATGAGCAATTCGCGGCGCAGGAGAAAAAAATGTTGACAGAAAGATTGGCGGTGCTTTCTCTTGTTAAAAGTTCAAAAGCCTGCTAGGGACCGTGCCGGCTTAAAAGCCTTATCCGAGCGCGGTTAGTTCCCTGGGTTGTAATAGATGGGCCCCTTAAAGAAATAAAATAAAAAATGTTGAACTCCGGGTCACAAAGGTAGAATTGTGTTAATCAGAAGATAAAGATAAACTTTATCAAGTCAAATAGACCAAAAAAAAAAAAAAAAAAGCGGGAACTCATCACAAATAGTGTTCGGTAAATACCAGCAGGTAAACTGATAAGACACAAAGGATCCAATCTTCCCCGGGAATAACCAGGGAGGAGTTCAGTGCTTATCTCCCGAGTCAAGCAGCTGAAACACGCGAGTCCTGTTTCCTGAGCCGGATGGCGAGTGGGGAGCAAACTAATTGAAATCAAGCGAACGTGCACCTTTTCCTGGGGAGACCGTGCTGGACCGACTTCGGGGGGCTCCGGAGAAAGAGCAGCCGTCCATCAGGCGGCTGCATCCGTTTGCCGGTTTTTCTGGCGTTTGTCAGAGAAATCATGGCCCCGGGGGTAAAACAGGGCCTCGATTTGTTTATGCAAAACAGGCCAGAGTTCTGGGAAGACTGCATTTTCCGGGAAATGTGTGAGGATGACAGCACGGCTGCTCTTCTTTCAAACCTCGCTGTCCACGCTGCTCACTGGCCATGTCAGGAGATCCTTCGCATTCTGTCTCCCAGTGTAGACGAGGGCGCTGGGAGGGCACGCACTAGCTGGGCGGCAGCGGAGCATCGTCAGTGGAGAGCTGTGGGCTGGATACGGCTGGTTGCAGGAAGATAGCCGTTTGTCTGTCTTCCCGTTTCCTTGTCTGTCAACCTGTGTAGCTGGTCTGTCCCTGGACAGGGAAGCTGGTTCTGGGCGTCACTCATGATGCCACCGTGAGAGAAGCCATCACCAAGACAGGGAGGACCACGGACCAGGGTCTAGACCCCCCCAGAGTGGCAAATATGAGGCAGCAGAGTCTACTGCAGGATCGCATACTCTCCTGAACGCATCCAGGCGGTGAACTGAGTTGGACTGGAAAGGCTCTGGTTCAGTATAAGCGGTCGGATACTTTATGACTTTTAAGAGCTGTGACCTTTCTCTCTTCACCATTGTAGCCCGCCCATAAAATTCTGCCCTACCTCGCTGAGGTCTGACATTCTATGCCATAAGGTGGTTGTTCGTTGGGAAAAGGGAGGGGTGAGGTCCCTCGGGTCAGAAGGTGAAATGCTTTGTTGCTCCCACGCTTTTGTGTGGATTCTGCTCTGTGGATCGTCTGTTTCATAAATATTTGGCTTCGCATAAAAATGGCAACTTTTCTGTCTTTCATCCGAAGACCATTTCAGAATACTGATGGGCTATGTCACAGCATTTTGCTTAGTAACTTCATTCATGTTAGTATCCAGGTAGGAAAAATGACATTGAGAATTCCTTCAGAAGGTTTCTGGTAATTCCATTGATTGATCGGTTGAGGTTGTAAACACAGATACAAATAGCTTCTGGAATGGCTGACAGCAAGCTTCTGAGGATAGGGTGGGAGTTGCTGGGGACAGCAGATCTGGAAGTACCAGAATGAGACAGCACAATGATGCTAGGACTGACTAGTACGACCACCCTCCTCTTCTCTATCTTCTCGTCCCCTCTCTCTCCTACGTAGCTCTGCGGGCTTCTCGGGGAAGATGCGGTGGTCGTATCTCTGTCAGTGACATTCCCTCCACATCTTGACTGCCCTGTGGCTTGCTTAGCATCCAGAGTTCAAGGCCACAGGTGCCCTGTACTTGCCAGGCTGACTTCTTCGAGCTGGCAGATTACCCCTCTGATGGCCTTCCCTCTGGATTGAAGTGTCCATTCTCACACCGACCGGTACTGATTGAAGAGGCGGCACCAGGTTCCCGCCTTGTTTTAGGTCGCCCTCTGGTACTGACTTGGGAAGGGAAGATGTTGTTTACCTGTGCAGGTGCCGCTTGAGAATCTATTTCTCCAGTCCTGGGTACCACTGAATAAAAGAAATGAATATTAATAACTTCAGGAATAGAAAAGAAAATGAGGATGCTTTCTGAAGACTATAACCTCCTCAGGCAGACAATAAGTAAGTGTGTGGTCCTTCTATTTCTATAAAAGTTAAAAATGAGAGATGAAAAATAGCACTGAAAGTCATGGTCTGAATTGTGTTCCCCCAAATTCAGATGTTGCAGCCCTGAATTCCAATGTGATGGCATTTAGAGATAGGGCCTTGAAAGAGGTAATTAATGGAACCCTAAATCTATAGGAGTGATGTTCTTATAAGAGGAGGAGGAGACACCATGGGGGTGTGCTCACAGAGAAACAGACCATGTGTGGACACAGAGAGGAGGCAGCCATCTGAGAGCCAGCGGGAGAGGCCTCAGGCGAAGCCAAACCTGCCGACACCTGGATCTTGGACTTCCAGTCTCCGGAACCCTGTTCTGCTATTTAAGCCACTCAGTCTGTGATATTTCGTTATGAAAGCCCTACCAGATTAGAGCACTAAAATTTAAATGGAGTCATTAGAACTTGAGAATTTTCCAATGACAGGCAAGACGTGGGCCGACAATATTGCAGGAGGTCAATGCAAGTGGACGGACTCATGAGGAAACAGGAGTCGGGAATTGGAGGGATCTGAAAGTGGGGAGTTACTAAGGCAGACGGGAGGTGGGAGGGAGGCCCTCACTCCCAAGATGCATTTGGTTTGGATCTGGTGGGGACTGGGAAACCTTTATGAATTGTTGATCAGGACCGACCAACTTCAAATGCAGGGTTATAGGGAAATGAACTGTGCCGCAGTACGTAAGCTCGATTATAAAAGATTAAGCCCAGACGTGGAAGGCCGCTCATGAAAATGAATTATAATAATCCAGGCAGGTAAGGGTCCAGAGAATGGCAGAAAAAGACTGTGTCTGATGATTTCGAAAGTTATTACAAAGAATTGATAGGATTTGCTGACAAAATTGAATTAAATTGACTAATAAATCATTTATCTTTTGTGCATTTCAGCATCGCCTGTCTGTACCAGTGAACTCACTGAAAAGATTTTTATGTTAATAGCAAAGTTCTTAATGTAAGTAGATTTAAGAGCTCATTACCAGTTGAATAAATTTAGTGAGCTGTTGAAATTACCCTAAAGATCTTGTAAGCAAGACGTCATTAAAAACTAGGTAATTATATAAATAAAACATCCACGCATTTGAAATTTACTGTCATTACCCGGTTTGGAGAGAGAGAGGGTCTTCCCCATCCGATAGCACTTTGGGGTTAGGTTATTCTAAGGAACAGATGGAGGAATACGTTCAGGACCAATATTTTATAAGAACAGTTTGGAAGTGACTCCAAACTTTAGAGGGATTTCTTTTTGAGTCACTTCCAAACTCAAAGAAGTCTAAAGCAAGGTCTCAGTCCCTAAGGAAAAATGGAATATGAGAGGAGGATAAAGATATAAGGATCTAAGTAGATTTTAATGCATTTCTGAAATAATACAGAGAACGTGTATTGAGCACCTATTATGGACTATAGACTTTGCATGGATAGTTTCATTAGTGTGTTTTGAACCCTTTAGTACCAGGTATGAACAGTTACTAGGTGTGTAGTAAACAAACAAGTAATCACACTGGTATGTGCCTAATCACAAATTGCAGTAACTTTAGGGAAGGAAAATACAGAAAGGTACGAGGGTTTTGCATTTACATTTAAAGGTCAAAGACGGTCTTGCTGAGTAAGAGATGTTACGGGGAAAACTTGGAAGAACAGCCAGGAGTAGCCAGAGTCGGAAAGGAGATGTCAGGGCAGAAGTGAGACAGGATTTGCAGGGGCAGGGGGCTAGCTGTTGGCACTGCAGGTCTGTGGCAGCGTGGGTTGAGATCCAGTCTTCAAGAAACTTAAGCTTACTTGCAAAGAGCTTGCTCCCTGAATCTAGAGCTGGGACAAAACCATCCATTAAAGACTTGGGCCTAGCCAAAACCGGTTTGGCTCAGTGGATAGAGCGTCAGCCTGTAGACTGAAGGGTCCCAGGTTCCATTCCAGTCAAGGGCATGTACCTTAGTTGTGGGCAAATCCCCAGTAGGGGGCGTGCAGGAGGCAAGCTGATTGATGTTTCTCTCTCATTGATGTTTCTAGTTCTCTATCCTTCTCCCTTCCTCTCTGTAACAAATCAATACAATATATTAAAAAAAAAAAAAAAGACTTGGGCTTTGGCTAAAGGCAGCCTTCAATTATAGGAATGTTGAAAGACAAATTAGGAAACCAAATACTATGACTCGTGGAAGCCCAGTGAAAAGAGATACGAGGTTAATTCGTTCCATAACCTTGAGGCGTGGGAAACTATGAGACATTCGAGTCAAGGTAAACTGGTGGGTCCTGTGCAGCCGGCCGATCCGCACAATTACTCCTATCTCAAACGTTGCTCGAATTTCAAAGCAAAAATCGCTTGCTTGACAGCTCGTATCTCAAAAACCTCGTATGTTAGGGCACTCGTATCTCGAGGTACCACTGTATAAGTATAAGCTGATGAGCCACTCCCTGTGAGGCCCTCACATTCCTCAGCCAGGACGGAACAGAGGGGGCGGCGTGCTTTCATGGTCAGAGTGTCAGGGTTGCTGCCACTTCCTCCGTGCTTTATCCCAGGAAGACCCTCGGCCTTTCTCGGCTTGCTCTTCATTTTGTAAGGGGGGCAGCGCTGCTACCTCTCTCTTAGGAAGAGTTAAGGCTCAAGCAAGTTAAGGTCCACACCATGCTTCATTCAGTGCTTGTCAATGTCTGCTCTTTCCTCGCTCTTCTATTTGACTTATATCTCGTGGGGTAACAGCATGACAATCCCTACGTGTCTGGTAAAATGCATGCACTTTATAATCAACATTTACTTTCCGGCTTTTTCTCCATTTTTAATTGTGTTTCGCTGGGAAATGAAATGACCAGATTGGGGGGAGGACGAAGGGATTAGTATGTAAATTTACTCCGACACAGCATTCGGTGCATGCTCAGTTCAGGTGAGATGAATGAATGATTGCTGCATATTTACAGAGATTTGACAGTGATCAGCATAATTAATTAATTGCCAAGACAGTATATATTAAATAATAATTGAAAGCATCTGGGGGTAATTTGTGTTTGCAAGTGGTTTGTAAACTGAATTCTAATCTCTTACTCACGGAATATTCTCTTAGCTATACGCCTAAGAACTGTTTTAATTAAAGAACTGTTCTGACAGTTTGGGAAAGAAAACTTTTTTTTTCCCCTTTTTAAAACATTTCTAGCATTTCAGCTAAGCAATTTATCCAGAATGATTTTCCCTTGAAAAAGCCTAGCAGACAATTAGAAGCTCAGTACAGTAAATTTTCTGCCTTATGGCTCCGAGCCAACAACCATACAACTTTTGTGCTTTCTAAGCAATTACAAACTAAAATGAGTAACTTGTATATTGGAGCAGGGCTGCTCTGAGCTGCTATTCCCCCAGAATGCTCTTCTGTCTTTCGTAGAAGCCTGAGAACAAGATTGAGAAGGTGTGCATCCGATTGCAGCTGGAATGCTGCTTGCATTGTTCTTCATTTTAGGCCGATGGGAGTCCTTTTATTTGCTATTCATGTGAATAGACAGCTTGCTCCTTCTCGGAATGTAGCCTGCAGTAAAGATCGGTAATACCCGCGGCTGGAATGAAACTGCCTGGGTGGACTTACCATGAGCTGCCCCTGTGATCGGTCAGACCCTAGGAGACTATTCAGGAAATCAGAGTGAGAAGACTACGATTTGCTTAAACAATGATGTCTGCCGGGAATTCCTGAAATCTCCCTTTAGCTCTTTCACCAGCTCTTCCTCTGGAATAGGGGAGTGCAATTCCAATCCAGATACAGTGGTACCTCGAGATACGAGTGCCCTAACATATGAGCTTTTTGAGATACGAGCCGTCAAGTGAGCTATTTTTGCTTTGAAATATGAGCAACATTTGAGATACGAGTCATCGCACGGATTGGCCCACTGCACACAACCTGCCAGTTTACCGAGACTCAAGCGTCTCATAGCTTCCCACGCCTCAAGGTTATGGAACGAATTAAACTCGTATCCTGAGGTACCACTGTAGTTTCTACTGAATGAACAGTTGGGTCAAGGATAGGTGAGTGGCAGCCAGTTGGTAAGGTGCGCTGGTATTCAGACATTTCCCCCTATGCATTGATTTTTGGACTTGGGGAATGAAAACAGTGCTGGAGAATATTTAAATCCTAGTCAATAGAAACAGTAAATAAAATCAATAAATATTTCAGCCCACGGCATCGCTCTAGAAATGCTGCATTGGTTTAATCCCTTGAAGGATTTGGCAATATTTTTCTCATAACAAGTATGCCTCCTTATCTTATACTGTTATTCAAAAATATTTCCTGAATCCGAGCAGAATCCTCAGCGCTGGGCTAGGCTGTGTCTCCCCGGCACTGAGTGAAATAACACGCTCCATCCTTTGGGATGCTGGTCCCGGGCAGAGAGGAGTCCAGTGATCCCGCCATGTCTTTTCTGCAAATGACACTTGTGGGGGAATCCCAACAGAATAAAGGGGAGCAGCTCTGGGAGGACGGGACCGGGCCAGCAATCTGCCCCGCCCTTCCCCTGCCCTCCCGGCAAGCCCCCTTTGGGTCCCGTGGACCCGGTTTGAAAGCCACCTTGCACGTGCAGAGTGATGGTAGGAGACGATGGGCCTCTGCTCTGCTGGACACGGGCCTGGCTAAGCCTGTTTCAGAGCCTGTGGGCCAGCCCCAGCGCGCTGACCACTCACTGAGAACACGCAACTTCATTCCAGCCGGCCTACCCTTCCCCGGGGCGCTCTGCCATAGAGACAATGTCTTTACCACTCTGCTTTGCACAGGAAAGAATACCACTCGGAAGATGCATGACTATACTTATAAGAATTAAATAGATACAGATGACTTATAAGCAACCTTAACACACACGCACGCACGCACGCACGCATGCATGCATCTTAGCCAAATGCTTGGAGTCGTCCAAAGGGAAGACTTGCAGAGTATTAGATGATCAACTCATTGTGTCTCCAGCCGGTAGATTCATCTGGGGGTGAGGGGAAAGGGTAAAGACACTACACCAGCGTTTCTCAACCTGTGGGCCGCAACTCCTTTGGGGGTCGAACGACCTTTTCACAGGGTTCGCCTAAGACCATCGGAAAATGCAGATATTTACATCACAATGCATCACAGTAGCAACATTTCATGGTTGGGGGTCACCACCACATGAGGAACTGTATGCAAGGGTCATGGCCTTAGGAAGTTGAAAACCACTGCTCTCCACTGTAGCTTTCTCTTGCCCAGGAGGGACAGGAGATGCCCTTCATTTATATGGAAACTAAGCATTATTTTCTGGCCCTAAGTTTCAGAGGCTCTGCCCTCTGGGAATAATGCGTATGCTTTGTTCCAACTGCTCCGTTCATACCAGTGCTCCCAGCACTGTAGACCGCAGTCCTGCAAGTAGCTTCGTGGCTCTGCAGCACCCCGGCCTGTACTTGTAGGAAAACGTAACCTCCACCCTCCTCGAGTATTCATTGTGTGATTGAAGGATTGGAAGATAAAAATGTGCGGTTTTCAGCATAAAAACACTCTCAGGAAGAGAACAGGTGTCGTGGGGAAGGCTCTCTGACCCGCTGGAACTGTGCCACGTCAGTGTTTCTGTGCCTTCCGTGGTGCGGCGTTTAGGTGGATGTGGAAATCACATTTCTCAGTGGCATCGTGTCCACTCTGCTCGTAGGATCCGGCCTGGTGGTTGATGGTCAGTACAATTTCAGGGAAAACTACACATTGAGGTCTGAGCTCCAGTAGCAGCAACACTGGAGCTGTGGGGTGAGGGAAGCGGCCGTCACAGACAGACAGAAGGAAATAGCAATCTCCATGTGGATCTTACCGTGACGTGGCCATTTAGCCATCACCGTTCCAAAAAGGATTCGAAATGGGTTTTTACCTCCTTTCTCTTTACATCTAACCCAGTATTTCTCTAGTTACTCCATACTTAGGAAGCATATACAGTGGTACCTCGAGATACGAGTGCCCTAACATACGAGATTTTTGACATACGAGCTATCGAGTGAGTGATTTTTGCTTTGAAATACGAGCAACATTTGAGATAGGAGTAATCGTGCGGATCGGCCGGCTGCACACGACCCACCAGTTTACCTCGATCGAGCATCTCATAGTTTCCTTGCCTCAAGGTTACAGAACGAATTAAACTTGTATCTCGAGGTACCACTGTATACATAGGACCCTAGCATGTTTTCAAGGCTGGGAGATAGGGTACGCCCATCAGCCGGGGCGAGGTGTGAATTTGGGGTGGTTTCATTTCACCAGGCGAGTGTCAGAGCTGTTTCTCCCCAGAGCCGGCTGCTGCGGGTTCCAGGATCTGCATCCTGCCACCCCCAGAGCGGACCCGGCTGTCAGGAGAGCCCAGCAGATAACAGCAGAAAGCACTGCACGCTTCTTCCTCATTACGTCGCTCTCTAAATATCTAATTATCGCGGAGAACAAATTGCATGTTGCAGAGATAATATTATGGGGACCGTTAATCTGTTGAGCTTCCGCCTTTGAATTCCTGAGTCGGTGCTGTAGCTCGTGGAGCAAAAACTGTTGCCACCTGGACCCCTTGGTTATGATTTTCCATTTAAATGCAAACCCTGCGCAAGAGGGGTCCCGTTAGATGGACGCGCATTCGCACTGAGATCCGAATCCTGAGGACAGCATCTCCAGCTTTCCCGGGGGGCGGAGGACAGAGAATAATTGAGACCAGGGCGGATCACAGGGGAGCCGTGGGAATATTGTAATACCAAGGTGACAGCGGAATTAACTTCTCTAATTCCTGCCCTTACCCCGGCACAAAGGTCTGCAGCTGTGTATGACATCCCTCCTAACGACACGGGATTTACTTAATAACTGCTGATCCGAAAAGCACACATTCCCAGAGATTACCTGATAATTGCACCTACTGTAATATGCTTAAAGCTAATTAACATTCAGTCTTCACTTCAGAGAATAGAAATTACCAGGTACTTATCCTATAATTACATCTTTGTGCATTTGCTATTGTAATCCATGGCTTAACTATATAATTAAGTGACGAACGGTGACTGTATAAGTAGAGAGCGCTTATGCAAAAGTTGTGCCTGAACCAAAAAAATAAAGTAAAGTAAACAGAGTCAAAGAATCATGTCTCCCTGTAAGTCGCATTGTTCCGAGGGAGAGTGTATAGCGTGACGAGAATTCAGAGCAGTTCTGGTAGGTCCTGGGAGGTGAGGAGGTGACACTGTTGGGAAGATGACCACTGTGGGTCATCTCGGCTCTGGCTGTTCTCGCCATTTTTTCCTGGGTCTTTATCAAATAACCAGTATGGTACTTTCCGGTGTATAAGACGACTGGGTGTATAAGATGACTCCAACTTTTCCAGTTAAAATATAGAGTTTGGGATATACTCGCCCTATAAGGCAATACCCAGTGTATAAGACGACCCCCAACTTTTGAGAAGATTTTCCTGGGTTAAAAAGTCATCTTATACGCCAGAAAATACAGTACTTAGAAGTTTTCTTACCAACATGACCTGACCCTAAGCCATTAACCCTAGTAGTTTGGTGTCAGATGCTTTGTGTAAGAATTCTTTTTAAAACAATGGTTTCATTTTATTACGATGCAAATATATATATTCATTGTAAAATGTTTGCAAAATATTGGAAAACCCCCAGAAGAAAATAGAAATCACTTCTAATACCATAACAGTGTTAACTTTTTGTTGTCTATGCTTCCAGACTCTTCCAGATGAATCTCTCACTAGATACATTAAACATTGCAACCTGGTATTTTAAGCAGTGTATTGTGAGCAGTCTAACGAAGTATAATTTCTCATCATATTTCCCTGACTCCGTGATACTCTGCAAAGATTGATAATCTCTAAATTATTTAACTATTTTAAATGGCTATTTAAATTACTTATAGATTTTCACCATTAATAATTATTATTTTAGTCTGCACTGTGTGAGGTCCGGCTAAGAGAATTTTAAGTGCTGTGTCTGCATGAAAGCGTATTCTAGATCATCCATTCTAAATGAGTACCTTGTGCAGTTTCAGTGTCAGAGTTTGCACCTGAATTTAGAGTGTACCGAGGCCATTGTGGGTCACCTCTGTTATTGTGGACTGATGAGAAAGGGCAGAGGTCACCTTAATAGGACAGTGATGGCACACTTAGTTCCACCAACTGGAAGCAAGACAAGTGGCAGTTCAAATAGAGACGAGTGGTGGCAGAATGGAGTCATCCCATGGTGGTCGCATGGATATGTCAAACTCAGAAAGAAACTCAAGAAATTCGTACCATAGTGACATAGCAAGCGGCAATCCAGCTTCCAACGAAGATAAGCAGTCACCCTAAATTAATGCTGCTCATCTGAATTTTGTTTGTTTGTAAATATTGTATTTAATTTGTAGATCTGTTTTACACTTATTTAGGTTGTACAGTGGTACCTTGAGATACGAGTTTAATTCATTCCGTAACCTTGAGGCGTGGGAAACTATGAGATGCTCAAGTCTCGGTAAACTGGTGGGTCGTGTGCAGCTGGCAGATCCGAGCGATTACTCGTATCTCAACTGTTGCTCGTATTTCAAAGCAAAAATCACTCACTCGACGGCTCGTATCTTAGGGCACTCGTATCTTGAGGTACCACTGTATAGTGGTACAGGAACTATAACCATCAAGAGTTACTATGTAATTTCACATTGGGAGGGCAATCTATAAGAAGTTTTCTTTGAGAGCGGATCCATACATTTTCTCTCTTGGGGTTGCCCTGCTCTCCCAGCTACGTCTTCATGCAGATCCTTAGAATAGATTATTTCCTTAGGCAGATTTCCCAGACATGAAATTACTGATAAACGTTGAAAACACTCTAAGGCTTTTGATGTTTTTGTCAAATGTGAATACAGATTCTCCAAGTTACTTTTTCTCCCTTCAGTTTCACCTTCATTTGTAAGATTTTCCGCAAACGCCCATTCATTTTCAGGTTGGGCAAATACGGACTGAGTGTGCGCCACGGACAGCCATCACGCTTGCCACTGGAGCCTCAAAGCTGGGGGGACCGGTGTCTGCCCCACAGGAGCCCACCCCCTCAAAGGAAGACAGCTGTTCCCCAAAGATAGTTCTCACTTTTCAAAAGGATGGGGGACCACAGAGAGCTTTTGTTTCCTGGATTATATCCGTAGATATTTACTGTGTTAGAGAAGAGATAAATTCTTCAAAGGCCGTAAGTCTTTCTCACTATAAAGCTTCTATTTCACCATTGGCCACCCACACTGCCAGTTGTTTTCCTTAAAGTGACAGGCATTTCTTCATTTTTCAGGATATGTCTTCCATACATCCACAGTGGGATAACCAAAATTTGTCCGTCATTCATGTAAGATAAAAATGACGTCCCCCCCCCAAAAAAAAATGCTCAGCTGGAGAGGCACATGAGCCCCTTTCTAGAGACACCACCATGGCTCAGTCCACGGCACCAGTACCCTTTTCCTGGCATAGATATGCAAATGACATGTGCACCACGGTCCAGATTTAGTGAGTAACACATTCTTAAGTGCAATTAGTATGACTTTGCACCGTGTTTATGTAGCAGATGAGGCACACCTGACCGCTGACACAGGTTGGCACCACAGTCTGGACTTGCACTTGAACTCAACGTATCACTTGCACCATCAGTACTAATAGCTACACAACAGAATATAATTTCGTAGTGTTGTTTTGGTAAATACAGTAGTACCTCGAGATACGAGTTTAATTCGTTCCATAACCTTGAGGAGTGGGAAACTATGAGATGCTCGAGTCGCGGTGATTACTCCTATCTCAAATGTTGCTCGTATTTCAAAGCAAAAATCACTTGCTCAATGGCTCGTATCTCAAAAATCTCGTATGTTAGGGCACTCGTACCTCAAGGTACCACTGTATTCCCTCTAATTTATTTTTTGTAGTGAATTGTGGAAAAGAGTAGTCTTTTGGGGATATTGGATCTATCCCCATCTTGCTTAAAACATCCCAGTGACTTCCCATTGCTCTGATGATAAAGATGAGCATCTGTAATGCACGCATAGGAGGTCTGTCCCTCCTGCCTCTCCAGATTTGTCCCGGGCCTCGTTCTCTCAGGTCCCAGTCCTCTCTCTCCTGTTCTCTCTCCACCACTGCACCTTGTTCAGTTCACTCCTGTTTTCAGATCTCGGGTCGTCATTTCTTCCTCAGAGATCCTCCGTTGGCGTCCCTAATGAGATGATTTCTCTTATCCTGTGATCTCACATTATATCACTTCATCTTCCTGCGTGTTTGTCACAGTTGTAACTCAGCATTCATTTGTGTGTATGTGACTCTGATTAATGTCTGACTTCTCCATGAGATTGCAAGCTCCATAAGGACCGGGATTGTGCATGTTTCCACCACTTCGTACCCTCGCTCAGGGCCTGGGAGAGAATAGGTAAGGTCCTATAGGTCCTATAGGTGTTCTCTCTCCCTCAATCTCTCTCTCTCTCTCTCTCTCTCTCTCTCTCTCTCTCTCTCTCTCTCTCTTTCTCTCTCTCTCTGTGTGTGTGTGTGTGTGTGTGTGTGTGTTTATGAGTAGTTCTACCACATGGAATTCCTTTCTCCCACATTGTCACATGGCTAACTAATAACTATCTTTCAAGATTGAGCCATAATGACATCTCCTACATGTAGACTTTACAACTGAAATCTTCAGATTGCCATATATACTAAGTATCTCGTATAGTAATTACTGTGCTGTTTTTCTCTCTGTGTATTAATTGCTAGAAGAAATGACTAATTGTGGAAAAGGTAAACAAAAGTTGAATTTCTCTTCCAACTGGTGTGGTTCACTGGCTGAGCATCAACCTATTAACCAGGAGATCATGGTTCGATTTTCTGTCAGGGCACCTGCCCGGGTTGCGGGCTCAATCCCCAGTGTGGGGTGTGCAGGAGGCAGCCGATCAATGATTCTCTCCCATCATTGATGTTTCTTTCTCTCTCTACCTCTTTCTTCCTCTCTGAAATCAAGTTAAAAAAATTTTTAAGAAATTGAGTTTCTCTCACACCTAGTCCAATGGACTGACTGAAGCAGGAACTTCATCCACCTTTCCTTTATTCAGTAAATCGGGATTTCAGCTGCCTTCTCTTATCACGCCTACCATGAAGCTTACAAGGATGCCACGGAGCATGGAGGCACCTCACAATGTAGTACCGTATTTTCTGATGTATAAGATGACTAGGTGTATAAGACGACCCCCGACTTTTGAGAAGATTTTCCTGGGTTAAAAAGTAATCTTATACACCGGAAAATACGGTAAATGTCCTAGCCCAGAAATGTCATGGCACTTCTACTGGAACTAGTAAGCTGTCTCTTCCCAAATGGATGGGCCAGTGAGTATAGTCTCCCCGTCTGTTCTTAAAGGTACGCAGAGCCAGATCTGAGTGAAAACTAGTCATCATTACCGGGCCACCAACTCCTGAAAGAGGACCAGAGGGAGGTCCGAGTCATCTTTACAGAATGTGGAGGGGTGTGACTGTCACGTGCTTGCTAAGGAACACAAATGGCGGAATGAATAACCAAAGGTTTCAGGAGATAAAAAACAGCGAGGAGACAAGACAAGAAACAGAAAGGCCGGCACAGACTAGAACCAGCAGACAGCATTTCTTCCATAACCCCTTGCTGTTTGCGGCACACATTTGGGCAGTGCTAACCACAGAGGATCTCCTCTGTCCTTGGACCCATTCATTAGACTTTGAGTCCTCCATTTCTTCTGGCCAACATTCTGAGCCCCTCTCCTCCCTCAAAAAAAAAAAAAACAACACCAGTTTCTGTTGTGATGTTGTAGCTTCCTGTGCTGGGATGTTAATGAGAAATTTCAGAACAGTATCTATGCACCGGATAGTGTGCAAATGTGTTTGAAGCATACCGCCACCCAGGAATTCTTCCAACAATTCCGGGGTGCAGTGAACCTCACCTCAGAGATCGGGGGTCGTGTGGACCACAGAATTCACCCAGCCGCAGAGCGTGGGCTCGGTCTGTCTGCCTCTCACACTACCATGCCCCACTGCAGAGTTTATGAAACATGTGCATACATATCGGCCCCGAGAATGAGCACATGTAAGTAAGGTAATTAATCTATCCGCTGTAATCCCCATGACCTGACTTGGAGAACAGACGCCGAGGGATTGCTGGTGGAATCCTGCCAAGACCGCAGGCAAACTCCAAAGCATCCGCGGGCCTCAGGCCTTCGTTAAAGTTACACACTCAGACACCCAGGTGATACCCTCACTATTGGTTAATGCTGTTTTGGTGACTGTTGAGGAGGTGGGTAGGGGGTCCAGCTGAGACAATAGCTACAAAGTCCCTTGTCCTTTGTCTTTGGTGCATACACACTCATCTCTGTCCGCACAACCAGACCCGCCTTTGGTTTTACACTTCGCTGTACGTACAGTCAGAACACGAGATTGTGAGGACGCTCATCACAGGGGAGCCGGACAGGCCCCAGGAGCCTGTGATGGCTGTCTCTGCGCCCACCTCGCTGGGGTGGTGCCAGGAAAGCACCTGGGGAAGGGGGGGAGGTGGCCTGGGTGGTGTTTGAATGTAGACACTAATGAGCACAGACTGGGGATCCGCAGAATCTCATCCTTCATCACTCGGATGCTGTTCATTCTTAAAGTGATTTATTGCGCACAAAGACATCTGATTGAGCGCGTGCTGGAATGAATCCTTCCCTGTCACTCTCATGCATCGCCCGTTTGCATCATCTCCGTGAAAAGTGCAGTCACGGTGCTGTACAACGGCCCTTTCTGTGGCTCAGAGCCCCTGCAACTTAAGATTTTTTTTTTCTCACCCCAGCTTTTGAAAATGGCACCTTCTTGTTTTTTCCCAGGAGCACTAAGTTTACCTGCTGTCGGAAAAGGTTATTCAGAGAAAAGTACACTTTCTCTCTCCTTCAACCGTGTGGGTTATGATATGTTTGATAGTTCCTGAAGGACAGTCAGGTTCAGAGAAGGAGCCAGTAACCATTAGGTGCTAAGAAATAGAGTCTCATAATCATGCCGACGCATATGCAGACATGTTTTACCTGATTCACGGTGCCTTGTAGTCGCTGACACGTGAGCTTTCCAGGGTGGCTCCATGGCCTGTTGGCCTCTGTGCCAAAGGGGTGTCGAGAGAGGTTTCTGAGGAGAAGAACGTTCGGTGTGGATATTAGAGGGATGGCCATCCAGTTGCAGGCGGTCAGGCTGGTTTCTTGCAAATGTTACCTTTCACTGCGGATGCGGACTGGGACTCCTGAAAGCCAGAGGAACTCTTATTTGTCCCTAAAGATGCGAATCAAGGTGGGTGGGCATGTGGCGACACCTGTAGCCCGCAGCATTAATGGAAATTTTTAAAATATTTTATCTCCTCTAGGTAAAAATTAAAAAAAAAAAATTACTGTATTTTCCGGTATATAAGATGGCTTTTTAAACCTAGGAAAACCTTCTCAAAAGTCGGAGGTCACCTTATATGCCGGGTGTCATCTTATAGGGCGAGTATATCCCAAACTCTATATTTTAACTGGAAGTTGGGGGTCGTCTTATACACGGGGTCGTCTTATACTCTGGAAAATACGGTATATGTTCACCTTATGTTTAAATATGCTCTTAATGGCAAGTGAAAGCTTACAATATGTGAAACGGCATACACTGCCATTTGAAACACATGGGTGGCCAAAAAAGAACATTGAGAGAGAGGCCATTGGGAAGGAGGAATTGAGGTCAAGATGCAGAGGGTAAGAGGCAGTGTTCTGGGGGTCCCGGGGAAGTGAGGTGCCCATTATCCATAAACTCCCCACGCCCCTGTTCTTCATCCACAGACAGACTTGGGACCGGGCCGGTTGGTTGTGTCTTTTTCTATTTTGAAATACAGAGTTTGCAAGTAAATGAGTTCTTTTCATGCAAAAACTGCATGTGGACAGTGTATCAGATTAAATCGTACATAGAATTATGCCAGGTTTGGAGCGTATGACCGAGTGTCAAGGCGAGTTATCGTGGATCTCCTCTATCCTTGGACCCATTTATTAGCCTTCGATTCCTCAATTTCTTCTGTTTCTAAAGCATCTTCTCCAAACACTGTAAGATCACCTAGTTCCAGATTTTCCCCTCAAACTGGACAGAAATTTCCAATCATCACCAAAAAAAAAAAAAAAAAAAAAAAAAAAAGATAGCTTTAGTTTTCTTTTATTTTGACAATTAGGTTATCTGGCTGAGATTTGACTTCATCAGGTAAGCTAGTAAAATATTTTTTCCTTAATAAAACTTACAGTGTTTGCTGCATTGATGATAACTTATATATTTTGAATATTCTGTAGCTTCAATAGGGCATTATGAATTCAGCTCAGTTGTTCAGATGTACATATTTATTGAATGATAGATTCAAGATAAGAAAAAACAGCAACTCCATCCTTTAGTGAATGACAGTCAAATCTCCTGCAGTAAGACTCATGCATGTGAAGAGAGAAAAGTCTACTGAGTCTACTGAAACCCTTCAAATAGTTTTTTATTTTTTTTCTTCTCTATGTACCTGGTTTAGTCTCTCTCAGAAGGACTTTTCTGAAATTTCCAGACATTGCAATGGTAGTTTTTGAAAAGCAAAATTTGATGGCTTTTGTTTCAGAAGCCAGCCAGACAGTGCGAATGCAGCCAGTTATTATTCCCTGTCGAAAGAATGCACTCGAGTTTTGTTTAAGGGACCACTTACCCAATACCAGGGATTCCTAGTTTCCAAAAGTGTAGTCTAACAATTACCTAATTTCTCCTCGTGATTTAATTTCTAGATCTGGTAAGACATTTTTTGCCCTGTTTAGCCACCAGTACTTTCAACGTGTACAATCTTACAGAGTTCTGTGTGGCACAGAATCATTCAAAGTGATACTGCTTTTCTTCTTGCCTTTATAATAAGAAGAGTGGATTTGAGGTTAGCACTGTTTCGTGCTGATTATACATATCTTGTCAGACTATGAGTTCTTTGAAAGCAGGAATAGCAAGTATATTATTTAAACTACACTGTGTGTTTATTTGGGAGGAAGCTGGTGGAGATGAGACGCTTGAGTCGCAGTAAACTGGTGGGTCGTGTGCAGCCGGCCGACCCGCGCGATGACTCCTATCTCAAATGTTGCTCTTATTTCAAAGCAAAAATCGCTTGCTCGATGGCTCGTATCTCAAAAATCTCATATGTTAGGGCACTCGTATCTCTTAAGTACCACTGTATTCAGAGAGAGGGAATTCAGACGACTGCGGAAAACGGGATCACGTTGCTTCACATCCTGTTTGTGCCCCTGTAATGTGAGCTTAGAAATGGTTTCTGTTAAAATCGATGTTTTAGAAGCTGTTAAGATGAGTTACTGTTTTTATTTTATTTTATTTATTTATTTATTTCCTGATTGAGTTTTGGAAGGTTATATTTTTCTAGGAATCAAGTTACTTTTTTGAAATGCTGTTGAACTGCCCTCGCCAGTTTGGCTCTGTGGCTAGAGCCGTGGCCTAGGGACTAAATGCAGATGGTGGAGCAGAATTTTTTCTTCTCTACATCTCAGCTTCCTTCTAAGAAGGTTGAGTCCTGCCCAACTGCCGGACTTCGTGTCCTGCCGAGCACGCTGATGGCTGAGTGTAAGCCCTCTGGGAGCAGGCTGCACGCTGGTCATTTGCCAGGCGTTGAGAACGCAGATCTGGCTGCTCCCAGGGGAGATTCGGGCGGCAGGGCGAGCAGCAGGGATGTCGGGGGGCAGTGGGAGGCCAGCACCTGGGACTGACACCTGGGCTGGTATGAAATGTGGCTCCTTCCGCAGGAATCCCCTCCAGAAACAACCTTGGTAATGTCCACTGGACTGAGCGTACGGATATCTATAATACAGTGCTACCTCGAGATACGAGTGCCCTAACATATGAGATTTTTGAGATACCAGCCATCGAGCGAGTGATTTTTGCTTTGAAATATGAGCAACAGTTGAGATACGAGTCATCTCGCAGATTGGCCGACTGCACATGACCCACCAGTTTACCGACTCAAGCGCCTCAAGGTTACAGAACGAATTAAACTCGTATCTCGAGGTACCACTGTACTAAAAGCGTAACATGCTAATTAGATCCACCTAACAAAGCCGGGTCTGCAAGGGAAGTCTGGGTCCCGGGCACCAGAATGAAGTCTGGGTCCCAGGTGCCAGAGGGAAGCCGTTGCCAGCAGCCGGGGGAAGGAAGGCTGACTCGTGCATGAATTTCGTGCACCGGGCCTCTAGGAGATTATAGTAGGAATGGCATAAGGATGTTTGTCTTATGCCCGAGTCAACATGGCACAGGGAAACGTCTCAAAGAAGCCAGATTAAGGAAATTCAAAAGACCCTGCCAACCCGTTTCGAAGAATAAAGAGAAATGGGGGAAGGACTTTCTACTGCACAGGACGAGGAAAGAAACAAGGAACAGAGAGGCGTTTCAACAAGGCACCAGGGCAAGAAAGCCCTGAGCTGATCCTGTGCTACAGAGAAAGCCCGGCACCTGGAACGTAACAGAGGCGGAGCCAGTGGTGCTGGTTAGCATGACGTTTGATGGATGGTGCACCAGAGGGCAATGTGGATGGCCACTGTCCATCGCCTAGGTCAGCTGTTCTCAACCTGTGGGTCGCGACCCCTTTGGGGGTTGAACGACCCTTTCGGGGGTCGAACGACCCTTTCACAGGGATCGCCTAAGACATTTGGAAAATGCAGATATTTACATCTCAATGCATAACAGTAGCAAAATTTCATGGTTGGGGGTCACCACCCCATGAGGAACTGTATGCAAGGGCCACGGCCTTAGGAAGGTTGAGAACCACTGCGCTAGGTGGAAGAACGGAGCTGAGATGATGGTTAGATCTCTCTGCGTGACATATAAGCCATGAACTGAACGCCTGGAACTGAACTCTGGTGTTGTATGGTTTTTCCTTCCTTTTGCTTTCTTTGGGGAGTCACATGGAGCTTTGTCCAGGAACTTGCTGGCCTTGTCACTACGTATCCAGCAAGCAATCTGTTAGTCTCACCTCCACAGAAACCCGAGAGCTTTGAAATTGGCTACGAACAGGTGCAGTGTGTGTAAGGTTTTGGCGCCCAGGGGAATTTCATTCCTTCTCAAAAATGAGACATTCACCAGGCCTCTGCACGATACTGGAGTTATAATAGAAATGTTCTGGCGATCGCCAAAAAAAACACGAAAAAAAACAGCTAACCAGATACTCCTTGCCTTGTTATAATGATCAAGAATATGTTATTAGGCCATGGTTGGAGCTTTGGCCCATTCATGGAAGGGTCATGGGTTGGATTCCCAGTCAAGGGCATGTTACCTGGGTGGCAGGTTTGATCCCCGGCTCCGTCTGGGCTTGTTCGTGGCAACCAATCCATGTGTCGCTCTCCCATTGATTTCTCTCTCTCTTCCTCCCCCACACTCTCCCTCCCAATCTCTCTAAACATTAATGAAAACAATATCCTTGAGGATTAATAACAACACAAAATAATTAGGTTTTTTTAAATTATATATTTTATTGATTTTTTTACAGAGAGGAAGGGAGAGGGATAGAGAGTTAGAAACATTGAAGAGAGAGAAACATAATCAGCTGCCTCCTGCACACCCCCTACTGGGAATGTGCCCGCAACCAAGGCACATGCCCTTGGCCAGAATTGAAACTGGGACCCTTCAGTCCGCAGGCTGATGCTCTATCCACTGAGCCAAACCGGTTAGGGCACAAAATAATCAGTTTTTATAAGATAACTTTTTATCCTGTTTGCTTAACAGCAAAATCACGTGATGTCTGTGATGCCACCACAGAGCATTCCTGAACAGGGAGAGTGGCAGCAGCATTTCTCTTAAAAGCCACCACAGATGTCTTCCTCCTCCAGTTAGACAAAGGCAGCCATAGTGGCCTTTGCTTCTGGCAGACTGAAAGAACGCGAGGGGCGAGGGGAGAAACACTCGGAACCTACAAAAGGAGCTTTCCGTGGGTCCCCTGGTAGTCAATTACTGTACCTCCAAATCGATCAGATGGCTCCTGACCGCTCGGTTGTAACTGGTTTCCCTCGCAAGCTGCGTGTGGTAACTGTATTCACTTGTCTTAAGTCAAACTCACATCGCCCTGGGTGTGAGATCCAGAATAATGACCCAAACTGAAGCACACCCAAGGGCTCTGTGATTAAAACCATTTCCTCAAAAGCTGCTTATTTTAAATTATTTTGTTCATGTTCTCTTGGTTCCTCCAAAGATCATTTTGGGAAAAAAATTAAAAAAAAAAAAACAGCAACAAATGAAAGGAGCATTTTTGCCTTTGTAACTTTTGCACCAATGATCAGAGGTTTGCGCAGGGTTTATGCTCATCCTGCTGTTCTCGTGTGAACACATCATTCCCAGCTCTGGGATGTGCCACCAAGAGCTTTATGTCAGCCGAAATCAGTTTGGCTCAGTGGATAGAGCGTCGGCCTGTGGACTGAAAGGTCTCAGGTTCGATTCCGGACAAGGGCACATCCCCAGTAGGGGTATGCAGGAGGCAGCTGATGGATGTTTCTAACCCTGTATCTCTTTCCCTTCCTCTCTGTAAAACCATCTTTTTAAAAAAAGAAAAAGAGTTTATGATCACAACATGTGACAGAGAGCCTAGCAGATGACCCCAAAGCCCAGATATGTCAGGTCCACAAGAAATAAATATTTGGAATTACAAGGCACTCAACTGCTGGGGTTGACACTGCAGCAAAGCTGATGAATACAAACACTAATGAGAAGGATGACCGTTCTCCTTGACAGAAAGCAACTTCTACAATGTGTTCTTGAGTGAAAAAAAGCAAGCACTAAAACGTGAATGTATAAATGAAATTCCTTATGTAAAAATGTGTTAATACACCTTCTGATAAGCATCTGTATTGAAAACGGTCTGCAAGATATATAAAAATCAGTGATTGTCTTGAGATATAGAACTTAGGACAATTTTTACTTTGGTATTTTCCTGTATTTTTTATTTTCTAAAACAAATCATCTTTATATAAAGAAAAGAATTCATATTTTTCTTTGATTGTTGGTGGAAAGAAGCTCAAGAGCCATATTGCGCATTATAAAATAATTCCATTGGTAGAATTTTCCCTCAAAATAGTAAATATCTTGCCATCAAAACTGAATTCTAGAGCCAAAACTAGCCAAGGCACTTCAGAAGAAGGTTAAAGTGCAGGAATTTGCTTATCAGGATTTCAAGATGTATTCTAAGGCTTGACGAAGTGGCGTTGGCATAGTGCAGGTATATAAAGCCGTAAAAAACAGCGTTGAGAGTCCACACCGTTCCAGAAACCTGATTCATAGCGAAGTTGGCATGTAGACCGGCTGGAAAGGAATGGAGTTTCCGATAAATGGTGTTGGAAAATTGGTTGCCTATAAAAATAAAAATAAAAAAAGAAAGAAATTGGACCTCCACCTCACATAATAACTCAAAACGAATACCACATGGTTTAAATTTTTAATATAAAGGCAATATTAAACATTTAGAACACGTCTACAAAAGATTTTAATGTCTTTGGAGAAAGGAAGAATTTCTTTAACGTAAAGCTCAAACCATGAAAAAAAATGGTTAGCCTAGACCAGTTTGGCTCAGTGGATAGAGCATCGGCCTGCGGATTAAAGGGTCCCGGGTTCGATTCCGGTCAGGGGCATGTACCTTGCTTGCGGGCATGACTCCGGTGTGGGGTGTGCAGGAGGCGGCTGATCGATGTCTCTCTCTCATCGATGTTTCTGACTTTCTATCCCTCTTCCTTCCTCTCTGTGAAATATCAATAAAATATATATTTTTAAAAAATGGTTAATTGAACAACATCGGAGAACTTGTGTTCATCAAGAGAGTTCATTTATTTTTAAGAGGAAATGTTTTTCAAACCTGTGACTGGCAAGTGATATTTAGCAATTTTTGAGCGCTAAGTATTAGGTACTGTACTCGGTACTTTACATACATTTATGTACTTCATTTTCACCACTGCCCTGTGAGACCATGCAGTATTGTCATCACCGTTTTAGTAGGTAGTCCTGAGGCTCGGGGAGGTTAGGAAACTTGCTCAAATCCACACAGTAAGTGGCAGAGCTGGGATTTGAACCCCGGCAGACTGGCACCAAAGTCTGTTCTTTCAACCACTTCGTACTGCCTCAACTATATTAAATAAAGGATGATCAAAACATATGAAGGATAACTACAAGTAAATAGCAAAAATACCAACAATACAATATGAAAAGGGCAAAAGATATATCAGTCATGTCACAGATGAAGAAAATTAATGGTCAATAAACATATGAATAGAGCTCGCTTTCACTAGCAATCAATGAATTGCAAATTAGAGCTATAAGGAGCTACCCCCACCAGATTGGCAAGGATGAGGAAGTTTGCCAGAATAAAATAATGACAAGATTGTGACTGCTCTACTCTAATAGACAGACGGTAAATTCATAAATGTATTAAAATCCTCATAAGAGTTAATTAATTGGTATTTTGGTTCTACTATCTAAAGTTCTTATAGGGGGAAAAAAAACAACCCTATCTCTCTTTCTTTCTTTAACACAACAGTTCATCTAACATAGACACATGAAATAGTCTCATTGAATATAGAAGCAAATACATTTTGGTTTATAAAATATACATATGGCGTTTATTAAAGGGCTTGTAAAATATAAAATTTGTCTTTAAGAATTGATGGAGAAACGGAGCCTCATTCAAGTCTATTTTAATTAAAAAGATGGTAGCCATTTGAGTGAAAAATTATATCACTTGTTACTAAGAATCTACTCGAGAAGGATTTTTCTACCAGCTTGTAGGGGGTGACAAACTCCGATGGTAATTGTTAATTGATTGCAGAGTTTTAGGCTGGCCTTCTTTATTCTCTAATCTGGTGCCCTTTTCCTGGTCTCTCACTGTCCCCTGGATGATATTTATCTTCAAATATTGGATCAGCCAGGGAAGTGTCAGAAGATTACAGCTCGGTTCATCTCAAACCTCATATCTTTACTCTGACCTGCAACAGCAGCTTACGATGTTATTATGAAAAGGCCAGAGAGCAAAAGGATTAAAAAAAGAAAAAAAGCTTGCCTGTTCTAAGATCAGTGTTAAAAATCAGCATGCTTTGAACTATCATTTCTTTATATATATTAGTTTCAAAGAGGAAGAGAGAGAGAGAAACACTGATGATGCGAATCATTGATCAGCTGCCTCCTGCACTCCCCACACTGGAGATCAAGTTTGCAACCCCGGCATGTGTCCTGACTGGGAATCAAATTATGACTTCCGCCGAAACCGGTTTGGCTCAGTGGATAGAGCGTAGGCCTGTGGACTGAAAGGTCCCAGGTTCGAATCTGGTCAAGGGCATGTACCTTGGTTGCAGGCACATCTCCGGTAGGGGGCATGCAGGAGGCAGCTGATCGCTGCTTCTCTCTCATCGATGTTTCTAACTCTCTATCCCTCTCCCTTCCTCTCTGTAAAAAAATCAGTAAAATATACATTTAAAAAAAAATCATGACTTCCTGGCTCATAGATAGATGCTCAACTCACTGAGCCACACCAGCCGGGCTGAACTCTCATTTTTGACTAGACGGCTGTGTTAGAGGGAATGCCTCTCAACCCCTCCACCCAGACCTGCAGAATTGTGTCCTGGGCGGCGGCTCCTGTCCAATCCTCGGGGGTATTGATCTGTGAAGGTACCCAACTCTGCCAGCAGCTAATGGGGCCCCGAGTTTAATAATAGAGCAAATTATGTTTTCTTTTCCACGTCTGCACGCTGAGATTGTTTTGGAGATCTTTCAGCTTCACTCATTATAATCAAGTTGTCCCAGCCTTTGTTTTAATAAGATCCCAATCTCGAGGTCTATCCCGCGCATCAGTGCCTTTACACACTGTTAATTGCTTTCTTGTCCCCCATTAAATTGCGGTTGCAATCACTTCGCCTTAGCAGGCACTTTGTACTTTACATTCTGCCCCGCGCTCTGTAGACACGGAGTCCCATCATCCTCCAAAGAACAAAATCACCTATTATCCCTCCCATCTTGATGCGCTTTTTTTTATGTATTTGGTTCCTAGCGAGCATCCAACCAGGAAGCTGCACATTATCTTCTTTAAAAAAAAATAAAATAAAATCTTTTTTGTTTTTGTTTTAAGCAGCAGAGTGCGGCTGGCCAGAATGTATTTCCAGATAGAACTCGCCCAGTGCACCCGTTTATTGTTTTCTAGAACTAATTAAAAAGACAAAGGGGCTCTTTTCTCCTGGATTCACTAGAGCGGCTGCCATTAATATTAATGGACGGGAAGGCTGGCTCGGGCAGGAGTGGGCCATCCTGTTAGAGAGCGGAGGGGACCAGCCGCTGGGGGCGCGGGCCCGGGGTTTGCTGGGGGACCTGCAGGCAGCTCAGATCACAGGTGCCTTTTCCCTCTGCTTCCGGCTTGTCTGTCTGTGAAAACGGGCGGACGATGTTGAGGCACATGCTCCCTGCGCAGATCCACCGGCCACGGATGTGTTATCCGAACACAAATGACAGGGCGAGCGGGACGGGTTGGGGCAGGACAGGCAGCGGGTCTGACAGGTGTGCGCTGACGTGGAGCCCGCGAGGCCTAGCTTTGGAGGCGGGGGTGCAGGTGGCAGTGGTTACCTGCAGAACTCCGCCGAGAATCGTGCTTTTCCGGGAGACAGGCTGTCCCTGTCACGCTCATCCTTTGACACATCGTGTCTGCAATCCATCAGCGTCGGCTCCGACTTCTCAGCGCAGCTCCTCTCAGCCCTCCTGTGACTCTGACTTCTGTTTATTTATTTATTCAGTCATTCATTCGTTCATTTAATCGTTCTTTATCGATGAAAGTATTACATATGCCCTCCTCCCCCCTCCCTCATTGGCCCTCCCCAGGCCTTCGGCACCCAATGTGTGTGTCCATGGGTGATGCATACATACATGCATTCAAGGTCTTCGGTCGATTACCTCCCACCTACCCCCTCCCCCGCCTTCCCTCTGAGCTTCTGCACTCTGTTCCATGCTTGCCTGTCTCTGGATCCACTCCGTTCCTCAGTTTACCTAGTTGCTTAGATTCCTCCCATGTGCCTTAGGAAGGGTGTACATTGTAGACCAACGTCGCTGGTACACTTGGGGGAAGCTTCTCCTGCATCATTTCATTTTTGGGGGGAATGGCTTGGCAGTTAAGTTAAAGTGTGATTAGCTCTCTATTGTCATCTTTTCTTTAAAAATATTGACACATTGGCCAAAACCGGTTTGGCTCAGTGGATAGAGCGTCAGCCTGCGGACTGAATGGTCCCAGGTTCGATTCTGGTCAGGGGCATGTACCTTGCTTGCGGGCACATCTCTAGTAGGGGGTGTGCAGGAGGCGGCTGATCGATGTCTCTCTCTCATCCATGTTTCTAACTCTCTACTCCTCTCCCTTCCTCTCTGTAAAAAATCAATAAGATTTAAAAAATAAAAATATTGACACATTGGTTTTGCATCCCCCGGATGTTAAGTGCAGATTGGATCCTGTGTCACGGCCTCTCCCGCCCTCTCGCAGGCTGAGGTCGGTTTCCTGGGCCTGGACTCCCCTGGACCACAGAAAGCGGGCGCAGGCCTGCCTCTTTTCCCGCCTCTCCTCTCTCCCTCCCAGGGCTGCCTCGCCGATCTCCGGGATGTTGTTACTATTCATACTGACCCAGAAACCGTTCCTGAGGTGGTTCCTGCTTTAATTGCTTCCTTTCTCCACGATGACAAATTCCCTGCTTCGCAGCACCGCCTGCAACTTTCTTCGCAGCCAAGAGAGATTGGGCTCCGTTAGCCAGAGTTCCTTTTTTTAGCTAAAAATGTGACTGGGTCCCTGTCCTCTATTTGTCACCTTCCCTAGCCTGTCCTTTGTCCTGGGACCCAATTCAAGCTTGATGTGCTCTGGTCAGGATTCCTAAAGAATCCTCAATAGTTTCTCCTTCTAGCAAAACCCAGGTGTGTGTGTTTTCTCCCGTGAGTGGTTTTGTGAAACCGTTTGCATCAAGTATCCACAGAGCCCTAGCCAGTTTGGCTCAGTGGTTATAGCGTCGGTCCACAGAATGAAGGGTCTCCGGTTAGAATCCTGGTCAAGGGCACATGCCTCAGTTTCAGGTTCAACCCCCGGCCCTAGTCCAGACATGCGCAGGAGGCAACGGATTGATTTGTCTCTCTCCCTCCCTTCCATTCTCTAAAATATCCCCGAGTGAGGTTTAATAAAAAATAAAGTATCCAGCCGAAACCAGTTTGGCTCAGTGGATAGAGCGTCGACCTGTGGACTGAAAGGTCCCAGGTTCGATTCTGGTCAAGGGCATGTACCTTAGTTGCAGGCACATCCCCAGTAGGGGGCGTGCTGGAGGCGGCTGATCGATGTCTCTCTCACATCGATGTTTCTAACTCTATCCTTCTCCCTTCCTCTCTGTAAAAAAAAAAAAATGAATAAAATATATTAAAAATAAAAATAAACTATCCAGAGGAATCTGGTGTTGGAGAAGTGGGAATAAGGAGGTCCCATGAGCATTGAATTTTAACTTTACAGGTCGGAAATGCTGTTATTGCCTCTGATACTTCCCAGGGTGTTAGTTCAAATCCTCTGAAAGGCTGATGCCCAGGCGAGGTCAGAGGGCAAAGGTTTTCCGGGGTGAACTGCTCAGGAAGGATGTCCCCAGGAAGCTGAGAGAGCCTCAGTCCGGGATGCACAGCTGGCACCTGTGAAAGGACAGGAGGAGGAATGATGGGGTGGGTGTCATGAGCGAGGTTCATCCCCAAAAGGAGTCACTCACATGTGTGTCTTTCCACTGTGCCAGGTGTGTTAGGGACACCTCCCAATAAGCCAGTAGAGCCCCAGAATAAACCTGGGGGGCCACACCCAGCAGTCTGTCTTCCCACGGGCAGACAGGATGGTTCCGCTCCTGCTGGCAGTTCTCGCCGCCACTCCTTGGGGCCCCATCATGAGATCACTGACGGGCATTGTAGACCACCTCCTCCCCCCCTCCCCCCCGCACCCAAAGCTCTAACACTGATGAAAATCATGCATCAGTTAAAATGGCTCCAAGCCAATTGCTGCAGGCATGGCTGGAATTCCATTTCCTGTCCCCGTTCCAAATTATATGCAGCCACGTTCCCCACAGTGAGCAGGGCAGGTGGTGGAGCTCCACCGCCGTGAAGGTACTTTGATAAGAGACTGCCAACAGGAGCACCCCTGTGCTGGAAGAGAAACCCCAACCTTTTCCAGATCCTGCGAGAAATCGAAGTCCGGGTATTTTAATCACTTCAGAAATTAAAGTCCGAAGGAAGCCAAGTGGACAGTCAGGTTCTCTTGCCCTCGTAAACGTAACTGTTTTTCCAAGGTCAAAGGTCATGCTCTCCAGTGATTCATGTTGGTTGCTCGGCGCCGACTAGTGGGGTTCTCAGTGCCCAGGACAGTTAGGATTTCTTGAGCAGCTCTGCCTGGGTCTGTCCATCCTTGGGATGGATTTAGTTCCTCCAGTGCTTCATACATTACGGGCTAATTTTGAAGAACTCCAAACAGCTATAGGAGCCTCAAGGTACAGTGGTACCTCGAGATACGAGTGCCCTAATATATGAGATTTTTGAGATACGAGCCGTAGAGCGAGCGATTTTTGCTTTGAAATACGAGCAACATTTGAGATAGGAGTCATCGCGCGGATCAGCCTGCTGCACACGACCCACCAGTTTGCCGCAACTCGAGCATCTCATAGTTTCCCACGCCTCAAGGTTACGGAACAAATTAAACTCGTATCTCGAGGTACCACTGTAATTACAACCCTGGCCTCCCACTTACCCAAGCTAGAAGAGACTCTAGTCTCCAGCCCCTAAAGTCATTTTCTCGGTCCCCAAGGTCGCCAAAACCATAGCGGAGATTCCGTGGGGAGGGAGTGACGGGGAGTAGCCGGAGAAAGTTGTGGTTTCAGCTTTCCAGGGGTGCCAGTTAGTCTGTGCCTAACACCTGGAACCCATGACCTTTGAGTATAAACCAACTGGGAGACTCTTTCCAGGAGAGGTTCCCGAAGCATTTATACCTGTGGCAGGAAGTGCACCTGTGTAAAGGTTCACTCCAGTAAATATTCTCCTTTGAAAGCACTTACCTTGAGGCCAGGGACCACGTCCATCATGGGCACTGCAGAATCCCTGGCATCCCGTGCCCGCACACAGCAGGGGCTTGATAAATAATAAAAGGAAAAGGGCATTTAATTCCTATTCATGTCATTCAAGCTTCCTTATCACCTTCTTTACAAGGCGACCTGATAAAAACCTACGATAATAAAAGAGGGACATGCAAATTGACCATGCTTCCACAATGCCCATCAGCCAATCAGAAGTGAGTATGCAAATCAACCCAACAAAGATGTTGGGCTGATTTGCATACGCAGGCACAAAGTGGCTGGGTCAGGCTACATGCCTACTATGAGGGGGAGGGTGGGAGGGGGAGGGAGCTATAGGAGCAGCACTCTGCCGGGAGCCAGGACTTGCAGGTTCCCGTTCAGGCCGGGAGTGAAGCCAGGGGAAGGAATGCCTATTCCTTGCACAAATCTTCGTGCAATGGCCCTCTAGTCTGTTATAACTGATAATCAGATGAGGTAGGGTCTCCTAAACACGAGGCCACAGAATGAAAAACAGATCAAACAGGCTCTGGGACCATCCCCCACCTCTGGTCTCACGTGTTCCTGTTTTTCACAGTAGCCACATTATTTTCATCGGTCGACTTTGTGACAAGTAAATGTTTACTGTTTCCCCTGTAATAAAACAGGTGTAAACAACTAATGAAATGTTGCATTTGACAACCTGTGCGTTTTCAAAGCGTGGTTTCTGCTAATGAAGTTGGAAAACCACTGGTTCCGCGCTGGTCACGCTGGCCTAGAGCCGGAGGTTTTGTCTGGCCTCTGACTCTTTTCTCACTTAACGTATTGGAGACTCAGGTCAGTCTCATGTAAAAGGGGATGACTGTACACACCAAAGATTGCTGCAGATCTGAAAGGCCCTGCACCCACCACATAGGCTGGCTCTTCTGTTTCCCTCCGTTCTCAAATGCCTTCCACCAGCAGTCCCTGTGGACCAGCAGGCAGCCAGAGAGGCACTTAATAAATGTTTTGATTAATTCCATTTTCCGTATGTTAAGATACTTTCATTAATTTCCATTATAACTGGGTAAAGCAGTTTCCATTATTAACATTCGGTGCTTTTCCTACGTTTTGGATTACTCTGTTTATTCCTCCATTCCAGCACGTGCCTCCTGCAGAACCTCTGTGCCTGTGGGACCAGGGTTGTGTCTTAGTCTTCATCCTCACTGTGGGGGCCAGAGAGCTGAGCTCAGAAAGTTCTGAATAAATAACTTTTTTAAAAAATTCAGGAAACACGTACATAAAACATAGGGACCAGTCTCCGTTATAAGTATGTTCTTTGTAAATATTAACCCACTCCATCCTGTGAGGTAGCTACTGTCAGGACTGCCATTCCTCAGTATAGTGGTACCTTGAGATACGAGTTTAATTCGTTCTGTAACCTTGAGGCGTGGGAAACTATGAGACACTCGAGTCGCGGTAAACTGGTGGGTTGTGTGCAGCCGGCCGATCCGTGCAATGACTCCTAGCTCAAATGTTGCTCGTATTTCAAAGCAAAAATCGCTCACTCGATGGCTCATATCTCAAAAATCTCATACGTTAGGGCACTCGTATCTCGAGGTACCACTGTGGTAGGAGCTGGGCAGTGACCTGGTCGGTCACACTCTGAGAGCGGGAGAGCCAGCACAGAGCCCTCGGCTGCCTGACCTGGAAGTCCGTTCTCTCGGTCCTTGCCCTGCGCCACCTCCCACTAATGAAAACGATGATCGAATAAAGTGCTTAAGAAAAATAAATGGAACAAGAAAGAAAATGTGATTGAATCACAAAAAGGGAGTTGCAGTTGGAAGCTGATTGAATTCATAGTAATTCCCTGCTAGGCTTTGTGTTGTGGTTTCCATAGCAACCTTAACTCTTCCCTCTTGGAATGCATGCATTAGAAAGAAGCATCCCCAGAGTTGAGCTCAGTCAGGGTGGATGCGGTGTTGATACATACAGAACCGTTTCACCCGCAGCACTGCGAGCACAGTGTCCGGGGCCCATGGAAAGGTTTAAGGACTAACACCAAAATTGTATTCTAAAAGAAGAAACAACAAAAATTAAACTTACAAAATAGCTACAAAAGGTAGTGTTATGCCAACTTCAGTTGTTAGATTTAGTATTGATCAAATCTTTCAATACACTTGCCGACACTCATAGGTTTAATTGGCTTACTGCGTTAGAATTTCTCACTGTGTAGTATAATCATAACCAACCAAATATTATATCATACTTATAGTAAAAATATTTTAAAATTATTTTACATCTTTTTACATATTTTATAATGACAGTTACACCAAGTGGCCCGATTATTATGATCTCTGAACGCATAATAATCTGGCCACTGTGTGTGTGTGTGTGTTGTGAGTGTGTATGTGTGTGTATGTATTTGGTGTGTGTGTTGTGAGTGTGTATGTGTGTATGTATGTGTGTGTGTGTTGTGTGTGTGTGTGTGTGTGTGTGTATATATGAGGTCCAGTGCATGAAGGTTGGGGTCCAGCCAGCCTGGCCAGGAGGAGGGGACATGGGTGATTGGCCGGCCTGCCTGCTGGTCAAACTCCTGGTCAAGAGGACAATTTGCATATTAGCCTTTTGTTATATAGGATAGACACTGAGTGGCCAGATTATTATGTGTCCAGAGATCATAATAACCCGGCCACTCAGTGTATATATCATGTGGCTGCCTTTTACAGTGTCTGATGTAACACAGAGAGGGCTCTGCACAAGTCTTCATGGCCTTGTCACTCACTTCATTTCCCTGCTGACCAGCTCCCAGCGAGATGCCCGCCTCTCTGCCCCCGGGCAGCCACAGGAAGGAGACAGAGAACCGTGCCCTGTCTTACTGCCGAGCTTCATAAGTTGCCAGTGTTCACAAAGGAGTAGTCTTTTCCCTAAACTTTATCATCCAACTCTCGGGATTAGTCCTCCTCCTCCAGTTTGGCTGAAAAAGGTAAAGGGATTAAAAAGCATTTATTCGTAGTGATAAAATAGTCACAGGTATGTAGAGAGCAACCTAGGGGGATATAGTCGATGATACTGTAATAACTATGCACTGTGCAGGTGGGTGCTGGAAATATTGGGGGGACACTTTGTAAAGTACATGAAACCAACACAGAATAATATGGAAAGTAAACTGTCATTTGAAAATAATAAATGCTCCCTCCCCCCTCAAGAGAGAGAGAGCGTAAAACTGCTGGAGTCGGAGCCACGATGACACCCCTCAGCACCCCCTTCCTCTCTTCGTGCCTCGGGTTCTATATATAAAACGCAAGAGCGGTCGCTTTTCTGCTGCACTCCGCCCTCAGGAACCAGGTTTCATGTGTGTCTTTTATTAAGACACATCTCATTTCTAAACCAGCCAGCCATCAGGCTGCCTCAGTCACAGGCGCAGGTAAAGGACGAACGCCCCCTCGGAAATGGGAACCCGCCCTCGCTTTCCAGCTTCCGCTGCCCGGGACCCTCCCGTGAACTCGTCGCTACCAGGACCCAAACACGCCCGAGAGGAGGTGACCTAGATTCCTCCCTCCGTGTGCGCGCATTTCAATAAATAGGCAAAGGGGGGAGCTGGTGTCAGCTATTATTAGAGACCTCCTAAAATATGACGACGATTCTCTTGCCTGGGAAAAAGGGGAGAAATATAGTGGATGTGTTTAAGTTCAGATAACGTGTGTGTTTCAGCTTAGAAGGCACAGCTACTCAGAGATAACTTTGCACTCGTCGGTGGTTCCCGTTCGGAAGAATTACTGGACCACATCTTGTCCTAAATACAGAAGACGGGAGAGCCAGGAACGACTGATTTCCTGCTCCACTCACTGGGCCTTAAGAATGAGCTTTTACTTGGCATGTTGCGACTTGATATGGGGGGAGAGAGTAGGATGGAGACTGTAAGTCTCAGTTCTGGGCAAGGCTTGGTTTCTAAAGGCACATCTTCTCATTCACCTGGTGCCTCAGCACCAATCCCTTGGTGAAAAGCAACCCCCCTTCCCCAGGCTTGGGTTGCCCCCGGCGATGGAGGAAGCCAAGCTTCCCGCCCTCCCTGGCGGGCCCTGGCATCTGCTCAAGGCTACAAAGTTTCAATTATAGAAGATAAATAAATTCCAGATACCTGCTTCGAGCTGGTCCTGGCCTCCACTCAAGGAGGCACTGAAAAAAAAGAAGAAGAAGAAAAGGGGGGCTGGGAGCCATCAGCACCTCCCCCAGGCTGGCCAGGCACTTCAGTGGGGACCCCCACCCTGAAGGGGG